>JAZKJV010001111.1:0-171201 GCA_037367405.1 Ottelia alismoides
TATATTCCTACAAAGGATGAGATCCTTCACATCTTCATAGTACGGATTTTGATAATGGCCAAGTACTGGCGATTTCAACCCTGGCTACATGTTGTGGGAGATTATGCTACTTCTGCTATTCATTCTTACTCTCAAGGTATGGAGCTCACTTTCATATCCCTAAGAATGAAAATCCCAGTTTCTTGAAGACTTTCATCCCATTAGAATTTGCAATGCCATTAACAAACTCTTTTCCTCCATTATTGCTGATAAAATTAATCTCCTACTCTTATCCCCCACCACCCGGTCAAGGACAAATTCGCTTAATGCAGAATCGCCTCATATCAGTACACATTCCATCGTTTTTGAACTTTTCCAACATCTTGGTTATAAAGTGCATGGTTCCAGCATCTTTTTCCAGTTTAAGACTTTTGATGGAGTGGATCGGACTTCCTTTCGGATATTCCGAGGGCATTTGGGTTCAATCAGCATGTCATCTCTTATCGCTTGAGTATCTCGTACCCTACCTTTTCGATCTGCAAATGGAGCCCTTATTCATGGTATTGTTTCGAGAACGTGTGGGACGGACCTCAATTAGAGGCCCATCCAACCCTTATTCACGGTATACGATATCTTCTCCATACTGGTCTTCTTAATAAACAGGAATACTTATGCTCCTGCTCTTCTCCTTTAAGCAAATGGTATCATCCTTTGCTTTCTGAACGGAACAAGCCGTTCCCATAAAAAATATTTGGCTTTTTTGAGTGATATTCCAAAGCCTCAAACCAAACTTTAAACCATATGAAATCTTCCTACTACACGTAAACATGTGAATCTCAAATAATAAAAAAAACACTAAATCTTAATTTCCGACCTAATTTAATATCCAAATTGGACAAATAAGCACTCTATCTTGTAGTACTCACCGAGAACTTTCCAACGAGCCTAAGAACATAAAAAACGAACAATGTATGAGAAAGTTATGTGCAAAATAAGATCATTCATGACTTTTAAGCCCTAAACCCGATCCTGTAAATAGCCAAATGGGTTAACCACTTAGCCCATTTGATATGAGCTCGTTGCTAGAGCTCCGCTGGAGAGCTCACCAGAGCTTCATCGTAGGCAACTTTTCTAGCATCCAATCAACGGTCCGAAAGCATCATTTTGAAGAGCTTCCCTGCATCTATCGCATCGGGTGTCCTCCAGGCCGAACAGCCATCCCCTTCTTGCCTTGTCACAAAGCCAGCCTCGTCTCATGCACTAAAGGAAGATTTTTACTCTAATCAGGATCTTCGCCACCCACACGATTTTCATGTCTTGACATAGATCTCCATCCTGGGTCTCAACCCGCGACCTTAATTCTCTATAGACCCTCTTCATTGAGAACTTGCTATCCTTCCACTGAAAGTGATCACGACCTTGCGATAAGTCACCTGGTGGCGGGAGCTCCGCCAACATGTTCAAGTAATCCTCTGAACGTTGATCGAACAGTTCGGTCAGAAAGAGCGACGCCCAAGTTCCCTCCACTACAGCCTGGGAGAGCCAGGTGTCCTTCATAACCGCTAGAGGAAACAGGCGCGGATACCTCCCCTCTACGGCCCTTCTCCCGTCCAGTCATCCCGCCAAAACCTAAAAATGAGACCATCACCCAACTTCGGTTTGAGACACGGCGCTAATACTGGTAGAATCTCTCAGATCCCGACCCAAAGGGGGGATTCAAATTGCATTCTTTTTGCCATCAGCTCCCCATTGACACCATAGATCTTCCTTAACAAACAAGCAGCCAGCGAAGAAGATGGGCCCCAGATGCGAATCACCCACTTGGCGATGAGCGCCCTATTCATACATTCCACGTCCCTGATGCCAAGACCACCCTCATTGCGATCCCTAGTGACCTCCCATTTAACCAGGTGCAAACCTGGTCCCTGTTGCTTCCCATCTGACCAGAAGAATCTCCGCATCAGAGATTCCACTTTTCTTCTAACCCCCACTGGCATCAGTCTAGTAGAAAAGAAGAATATATAGCTGATAAAACATGCTTCAGGAGGATCAACTTCCCACCCCTAGATAAGGTGATCACCTTCCAACCAGCCAACCTCTGCTCCATCCGCCTAACAACGTCGTCCCAATCAGCACTCCTCAGCCTCCCACCAGCCAGCGGGAGCCCCAGGTAAGGGATGGGGAGTTCCCCCAGGGGACATTCCGTGATCATCGTGATCATGAGGCGCTCCCCTCGTTGTGCCCAAAAGGGACAATCGTCGACTTCGCTTTGTTGATCTCCAGCTCGATAGTTCACCAAAATGTGTACAAGATGCATCGCATTTTAAGATCTGCTTTTCGGTGCTGGCGAGAAAGAAAATTGTATCGTCTGCATAGTGCAATATAGGGATGGAAATGTCGTCCTTTCGGAAACCTTCACACCAGCTCACTTCGACAGCCTTCCTGAATAGGACGCCCAAAGCGTCTGCCACCAGAACGAACAACAAGGGCGTCGGCGGACATCCCTGCCCCATGCCACGTTGCAGCTGGAAGAAGCTGCCCTCCGATTTGTCGTTCACTAGGACTGCGAAAGATGAAGTGGTGACGCATCGTTTAATACCCCTTTAATCTGTTCGCCAAGATCTTCGCCACAATTAGGTAGATTGCGTTGGACAGTGCAATTGGTCTGAGGTCTTCAACATACAGGGGATTCTCCTTCTTTAAGCGCCCGATTAATCTACTCAAGCCCTTTATTCCCCATTCTGAATTCATTCATTACCTCCAACACTCGTCCTTCACCAGATCCCAAAACTCACGGTAAAAAATGACCGGAAGCCATCCGGAGCCTGGAGCTTCGAAACATTTGGAATATCTGACTCCTCTCCATATCTCTCTTCCTTTGGGGCTTCCTCTATAGACAACATCCTCCCAAAGCAGACATTATTAGAAAAAGGAATCCACCATTGCTCACGATGTTATTGATGCCCTCACTATCCTGATATTGAATTTTGGTCCCACTTTTTCTAGTATAACCACCTCTCTCATGTGATCTTCACTTGGATCAAAAAAATTGACCAGGGACCTTCTTCATGTCATCCATCCTATGACCTTTTATCTGCCTTCACCATCTACCTACACTATAAGGTACTTTTGGTCCAAACTAGTTTTACCTATTGGCTTATTTGGTATTTCAGAAAAACTTTGAAGCATGAGATAAAAAATTAGGATGCCAATGAATCACTCTCGAACAACTTTGGTACTCTTTTGAAATCCAAACTCCATCTTTAAAATGGCCACCGTATTGAAGCTGGGTCTTCGCATAAACCCCCTTCTGGTCTCAAGATAAACCATCAATGCCATTAGAGGCAATAACAAAATCATGGCTAGTTAGGTGTTCCATAACAAAGATAGTAGTTTTGTTTATGCCATTTATGTGTTCTACATTGAGATGGATCATGGACGCAAACCATGCCTTGCTATGTCATCTCCTTCTAACTCTTCAACTTGCAAACCCTGCTAAAAGCAGTTCCATCCATATTAAAACTGATAATTATCTCCTTCCATTGGCTTGAAGGGGGAATTGAGTTATCTTTCAAGGAGCCATGATCAAAATCTCTTTTTCAATGGTCTTTTTATTCGCTAATAGTTTCATTGTGTTAGATGTAAACAGGGTGTCTATGGAAACTAGAAAGATGACTAAATATTTGTCTCCAAAATGAGCTTTAATCTGCTGGATTACATCATCATATCTGATACCCGAAATCCATAATATCTCAACGTAAATGGTATAGGAGACATCATGGGTATTGTCTCAAGGCTATCCTTAGTAGGATCAAATAAGGCATGGCTCCCAGCAGTGGGGAAAATGGGACAGCATCAAAAATTGTCAAATCTGCACTAACACAATATTGATGGTTGTTAGGATCAAAATAACGATATCCTACCTGATTTCTGGCATATCAAAAAAAACACGACTGCTCGTAGAGCAAGCATGCCCTCCCAATCTCACGGTTTTTTATGCAAGCACAGATTAGGAAATTTGAGTAATTTTGGAATTTTCGTCGACTTGAGGGTTCCATGGTTTAAAATACGTGAGGCGGTTCGAGACGGTTTTCCTAACAATAAAGCAAGGCGTAAAGCCTCGAGGCAGTCAAGGCGTAAGCCTCATTTATTTGAAAGAAAACGTAAATTACGGCAAAGTGAATTAAAATAATATATGATAATAATTCGCCAAAAAGACATTCAAAAATAATTATACACTAGTAAACGATACAACATATAAGCAATGAAAGCATTTAGGTTCAAAAAAATTAGCATTAGACCACAAATATCCAAAATATCAAGTTTCAACTCAAATTTCCATGATTCTATCTGAGTATTGAACCAAACTCCACACCTAATGCTAAAAGTACAGTAGGAACCGTAATTCTTAATATTCAAGATTCAAATGCAATAATTATTTTACTCCATGTGTTTATTTTCGGAATTTCTTCTTCATTCATATATGTAACAACTATTTCAAGATTTACAACTCATACAACAACACAACAAAGTTGCAACTAGTATGAAATCTGTATTACAATTCGCCATACACTATTTACAACTGCATACTTAATAATAAACAACACATAATGATATTATAATATAGCTAGTAAATCTAGACGTTCGAATAAATGCTCTTGGTAGGATATAGGTTATCGTGTTCAAATTCTTTTTATTATGTTTGTATATACAATGGGAGGTTTTAACAAGATATTTTATATATACCTTTTTATTTCAAAAGAAATATAATGATGGTTTATGAGAAGATTTTGTAACTACTCTTACGTTTTGTTTTTCCCCACAAACTGTAAATCGATAATATTAAATCGATAATATTGGTTAGGAACATGATGCCATCTTCTATGTGAAATGAAAGAAATACAACATTATGCCATGAATCTGCTCTTCAAAAGAAAAAATTGTAAACACGCTACCTTCAATTTTAAATAATAGAGCCATTTATCTATTGTGTCGTAAGCCATAAGGAGACCGAGAACGTATTAGCAACACTAGTGGAACCGCTAGGAGGCAGCAACGATGAAGTTCGAGCAGAGGATAAGAGCCTGAAAAGACAAAATGGTTGAGTGGGAAGATTCAGACTTTAGGGCTAAAACGGAGCATTTGACCCCTACCCCTCAGCCTCGCCTCAAGTGCCCCGTCTTCACCTCACTTGTACGTGGCACATGCCTCAAGGATGAAGGTTGAGGTTTACGCCGCAAGGCAATTTTTAGCGCCTCGCTTCGAAGCGATGATTTTTAAAATCATGGTAGGCACACTGCACTACCACCATACCATTAAGAAACAACAACAACAACAAAGCCTTTTCCCACAATTAAGTAGGGTCGGCTACATGGGATTCTTTGCCTCCATTCAGATCTATCTTGGGCCAATTCCGGGCTTATATCCACAAAACTAAGATCCCTTCGTATGGTCTCTTTTCAACACTTCTTAGGTCGTCCCCGCCCTCTCTTAGTCGGCTCAACATCCCATCACTCGCATCACGTAACTGGTGTATCATGTGATCTTCTTTGCAAATGTCCAAACCATCTTAAGCGGTTTTCTCGCATCTAAACCTCAATCGGAGCTACGCCAACTTTCTTTCTGATGGCATCATTACGAATCCAATCTTTACATGTGTGTTTACACATCCACCTTAGCATTTTCGTTTCTGCTACATTCATTCTCTGCACATGTCTATGGTTCACAGGCCAACATTCATATCCATAAAGCATAGCAGGTCTCACGGTTGCTTTGTAAAATTTTCCTTTAATCTTTAAAGGAATTTTCTTATCACAGAGAACAGCAGAGGCTCCTCTCCGCTTTAGCCAGCCTGCATTTATTCTATTAGTAACATCTCCATCAATTTCCCCATCATGTTGCATAATAGATCCTAGATATCTAAAGGAATCTTCTGAATGTTATCCTCACCAATCTTCACCTCGATTCCTTCACCATTGCTTCCATAAAGGTGCACTCCCATATATTCCGTCTTAGCCCTACTTATACAAAATCCTTTAGTCTCCAACTTATATCGCCAGAACTCAAGCTTCTCATTTACTCCATCTCTAATCTCGTCAATTAACACAATATCATCAGCAAATAATATACAATAAGGTAACTCATCCTGAATGTGACTGGTTCAACTCGTCCATAATCAAAGTAAAAAGAACTGGACTCAAAGCAGAACCTTGATGTAAACCAATGTTGATGTCAAAATATCCAGTCTTCCCCAGACGGGGTCCTCACACAAGATAAAGCCCTATCATACATGTCCTTTATGAGATTAATGTATAGGACAGGTATTTGTCTCTTCTCCAACACTCCGCAATATCTCTCGTCAGACAGAATCATAAGCCTTCTCCAAATCAATAAAGATCATCTGGAGATTCTTCCTTTTAGCTCTATAAATCTCCATTGTTCTCCTCAGCAAATGGATGGCTTCAGTCGTTGAGCGACCTGGCATGAATCCGAATTGGTTTTCTTTTACATTGGAAATTTGCTTCAACCTTCTTTCGATCACACGTTCCCAAATTTTCATAGTGTGACACATCAACTTGATACCTCTATAATTTGAACAATTTTGAATGTCTCCTTTATTCTTACAAAGAGGCACACCACGATACTCCTCCAATCTTCAGGCATTTTCTTGCTTCGCCAAATAACATTGAATAGATTCGTAAGCCAAGTCAAACCACTCTCACCTAAAACTCCCCATACTTCTACAGGGATGTCATCCAGTCATGCACCTTTTCCAGGTCTCATAACCTTCAAAGCCTCCTCTACTTCCTTTCTTTGTATCCGTCTATAGCATGCACGATTCAAGTAACTTTCACTACAAGCTAGATCACCCAAAGTGATATCTCTATTTCCTTCCCCAATGAAAAGTTTATGGAAGTACTGCTCCCATCTAGTCTTTATATCATTCTGAGTAACAAGTACATGACCTTCCTCGTCCTTAATCCATCTCACTTGAGAAAGGTCATTGGTTTTTCTTTCTCTTGCTTTGGCCAACCTGAATATATGCTTCTGTCCCTCCTTAGAGTTAAGATTTTTATACAAAACTTCATAAGCTTTTGACTTAGCTTCGCTTACGGCCTTCTTTGCTTCCTTCTTCGCTATTTTGTAGTTTGTGACGGTTTCCTCTGTTCTATCCTTAGACATAGCTTTAAAGCAAGCTCTTTTTATTTTTAGCATCTCTTGCACCCCTTCACTCCACCACCAAGCCTCCTTTTGACATGGAGCTCCTCCCTTTGACTCGCCTAGCATCTCTTTGGCTACCTTTCAGATACAAGATGCTACTACCTCCCACATCTCGTTTGCACTACCGCTACAATCCCAAGATAAGTCTTCTAAAACCTTCTCCCTGAAGCTCGCTTGCTTCAGTGGAAGATTCCACCATCTAGTTCTAGTTATCTTAGAAACTCTCCTTTTCTTTACCAACCCTTTCATTTGTACATCCAAGACTAACAAACGATGTTGGGTTGTCAAACTCTCTCCTGTGATTACTTTGCAGTCTTTACAACACAGCCTATCTCTTCTCCTCGACGCAAAGTAATCTATCTGTGTTCTAGTTGGCCCACTCTTATAAGTAATTAAATGTTCCTCCCTCTTCTTGAAAAGAGTGTTTGATATGAAAAGATCAAATGCCGTTGCAAAATCCAAAATGGCTTTTCCCTCTTCATTTCTATCCCCAAAACCATGTCCTCCATGAACACTAGCATACCCTGAAGCATCTTTTCCCACATGTCCATTAAGATCTCCACCGATGCAAATCATCTCTCTTTGTGGGATTCCATGTAGACTCTTATCCAAATCCTCCCAAAAAACTTGTTTAGTCATTTCATCTAAACCAATTTGCAATGCATAAACTGAGATGATATTCAGAATTTCTTCTTCAAGCACCAATTTTAGCAAAATAATTCGATTCCCGAATCTTTTCACCTCAACCACGCAATCCTTCAAATCCTTATGAACAACCACTCCAACATCGTTTCTACCCTTATCTTTACCTGAATAGCAAAGTTTAAAGCATGTCTTCTCAATCTCCCTTGCTTTCTCTCCGACCCATTTAGTCTCTTGAAGACATAATATATGAATCTTCCTTCTTTCCATCGTATCCACTATCTCCATCAACTTTCCAGTTAAAGTGCCAATATTCCAACTACCAATACGCAACTTTCGTTGTGATCTCTTTTGGACTAGCTTCTTTACTCGCATGCGTTCATTATGCGAGAACCCTTGTAAATTTTGGACAGCATCCAGGCGGTGATGCAGCAGAACTAGCTTAATTACCCGCACGTGTTCCTCATGCGAGAACCATTACAAATTTTGAACTACATCCATGCTGCGATGTAGCGGCCCTTGCCAATTTTTCATTGCATTCGGGCGATGCAACGCGTCGCAAGTAGGGAACGCCCCAACGATATCTGTATGTTTGCTTGAATCCATGTTGAAAAGATCTGACTGTCACGAGGCAACTTCTTAAATAGTATTTTTAAAAAAACACTATTTAGGAAGTTGTCTCTGACTGTTTTACGCTGTTTGTCGGCTACCTAACGCAACCCTCCTCATTTACCCGGGCTTGGAAACGGCCATGGATGAGTTCACCATACCATTAAGCATGGCCTCAAATTTCAGCGAAATTCGGTCGAATTTCTGTCGAATATCGATATCCAGTAGAAATCGAAATTTGGTCGAAATGGCCGAAATGACCGAAATATGGGGGCCTAGTATAAAAATGATGGAAATGATCGAAATTTCTGTTGAAATTCGACCGAAATTCCGCTTCGGTCGGTCACTGAAATGGTGACCGAAATTGATATTTAGAGCCTTGCCATTAAGTGGGTTCAATGAGATCAATTTATGATCTCAATAAATTAGGGTTTCTTATTTAATTAGATAAATTTGAGTTATTTTATGAGTCAAATAGGGTTTAGGAGTCAATTAGCGTTTTGATGAATGGTTAATTTTATTTTCTTTATTTATTCTCGTATCCACCTCTCCCTATATAAAAGGGTAGGTAGGCTATTGTAGAGGAGAAGCTATGTTAGACCTTGATTTACCGTTTGAAGTGCTCCTCCACTATTATCTTCCTCTCCGACCCCACCACCCTCAATTTCTAGGATTTCGTCTCTCAATCCCATTTTTCTCTCAACTCGCGACGTGCATCATGTTATTTCTCTCCCCATCCCTCTATGATTTTCCTGCTGCTTCAAGTGGTATCATAGCATGGACATCGCATCGTTCCCACGATCCGATAATCAAGTCGAGTATTGGCGAATGAGACTCAAGTTGAGATGTCTCAGCCATGCTTCATGTTCCAATCAAAGAAGTTGAAGCAAACGTCTCATGGCAAGACTAAGGAAGAAACATTCGATCACAATGACAATCCAAGCAGTGTAACATCAATACATGTATTCAATGAAGATACATTCAGTCAGAAGAAGATTGCATTATTACAATCCCATACAAGAAGACAAGGAGAAATACACCCCAGAAGAAATTCACGCCATCATCACACTCCCATAATTAAAATTGGCGATAATAAAAAAGAACAGAAAATAAATGAAGATGCTCTGGATGAAGGCATGCCTGCTACAACATCCGTAGTACAAGACAACAATGAGGGTTACAACGAAAAAATAAGAGGAACAATATCCTACGACCGTTGCCCTATATTTATTTTCAACTAAAAACTCAATCCTTTCTAGTTCTGCAACATTCCCCCCTCAATATTGAGGGCATAAAAATTGTAGAAGTTGACAAGTTGGTAACGTTGCTAGCCACTCATGCAATGACCATGTAGCATCAGCACCGCCCAATAGGGTTGCTTGCCACCGCCACCAAACTAACTGCGTTATGGAAGATCGATGCCATTGACCTTTCCTTCTCAAACCACATTGTCGTTGAAGATACAATCCTTACAACCCCTACAACTGGCACATGCACAATCACCTACGCAATCAACGTCATTGGTTGTTATGCAAGTAGTCGCATAGCTATCCTCATCGTTACCAATGGCCACGAAATCGTCACTACAACCATTGTGTGCACCACAGCCATAGCCACATCTCTCATCGTCAACGTCAATTTGGTGGTTAGCGTAAGACCCACGCCTCCACAAATAGGCATAGAGAACCCATTTGCAGCATCCATCTCTGGAGATAAACCGGGTGCCTACCTCACCAACTCCTTCAGTTTCACCTCCGCCATCACTCGCATTTTAAAGCTCCCTTGATGGAGCCTCCATCCATGTTGTCGGAGCACCAAACTTTGGTGGCGCCAAATCCTCCTACTCGCATGCTACCTCCATGGTATAGAGGAAACCCGAACAAGGGTTAAGGATCCATCTCAAATGAGAACGGAATCCTAAAACAAGGGAGATGTGGACAGTTAGGAGCTTTTTTCAAAGAGGTCCCTCCTTCAACCAACTTTTATCTAAAGGGTAAAGTAGAGGAAAACTTATGTGAAGGAATTTAATTCGAGAAAGGGTAGTAAAATAGCAAATACGATCCCCAATGGAAAACAAATTCTAAAAAAATGCTAATGAGTTGGAGAATCAAGTTCTACTCACATTAGAATTATTGGCCTTCGAGCATGTTATGAAAGGATGCTAAGGTCAAGGGGGCACCACGCACATCCCATCACAAAGATTTTGAGGCGTTTTCTCTCCGTGACTTCTTCGAGTTCCATGGCACATATTTTGGGGCATTTTCTCTCCATCCTCATCAAATTTCCGACCATGATTTGAGGGAGGTTAACAATAATTCAAGCAAAGTGGAAGCATCGACATGGACTGTCTCTGGCTACACACATGTTTTTACATCATCAAGTTCAGTGCATCAAACTCATGCCCAAGGACATTGCATGGATTCCACATTATGGCATGCATCTTCTCTTCCAGCACAAACTTAAGGAAACAAGAACAAAACCATCGCGTCCCTTGTTCGGCGATCAAGCAACTCATCAGAAGATGAGTTTTTTCTATGAGCGGAGATTTGATCCATCAACAAATTTGGAAAATAGAATAATTTACAGTTTTCATCAACTTGTGGGTCCGTCATTTTATTATTAAGTTAAAATAGTTTGAGATCAATTTATGATCTCAATAAATTAGGGTTTCTTATTTAATTAGTTAAATTAGAGTTATTTAATGGATCAATTAGGGTCTAGGAATCAACTGGGGTTTTCGTGAATAGTTAGTTTTTTTCCTTTATTTATTTTTTAATCCGCCCATCCCAATTTAAAGGGGTAAGTAGGCTATGGTCGAGGAGAAATTATGTTATGAATTGATTTCTGGTTTGGACTTTAGAGTGCTCCTCACCATCATCCTCCTTCCCCAAATGGTTTCTTCTTTCAACCACGTTCTTCTCTCAATCTGCAAGACGTGTCCTGTTACTTCTCTTCTCATCCCTCTCCGATTTCCCGATTGCATCAATGTTGCATAAAGGCAACACATCCAATTCCTTAAGAAACATAACAAAGATTGGGCGATCATGATGTAAGATGTCAATAGATTGTTTCTCATTAATTGTTAAGGTAGGAAGGCGGTTAATGATAAAGTTGTGAATAATGCATCTCCCATATAAGATGATGGGAGATCAAACCGAATAAGAAAAGTCCCATAAACATCAAGTATGTATCGGTGCTTGCATTTTACAACACCATTTAGTTGCGATGTACATGCACATAACGATTGATGGATGATATCTGGTAAAATGTAAAAGCCTCGCAGTCGGAGTCAATCGTTGGTTCGACTTTACATTGTGGCTTGGTATAAGGGTGGTATTCAGATGCCTATCAACCATCAATGCCTTGTTTTCTTAATTGAACCAATCTATATGGAATTATGGATGAGGCTTGATACCAAGTCACTTTAATGGACATTTATTTTGTCCTCCTAAGCAAACCTTGAAAATTAAATCGAGACACATACCATAAAGGTTGAAAGAGTAATTATTCGTTTCTAGTGCAGATACACTAATTAACCATCATCCCTAGCGTGATGAACTTAGTCAATGCCATCCAACACCTATAGCAATACAAATATTTCAATTCTCATGACCTGTCGGGTAAATCCATTAATGATAGCTCACACTTGGGTTCTAATCCACATTGATGCCACACCATTTACATGGACTCTCCGGTAGTGCACGCAATAACTGGTTAGGATGCCATCCCCATAAGGATGTATCGCATGCAATGCAATCATTGTTAGAAGAATTCCTAGAAATATTACCCAAGGAGCTCCATGAAGACTCCCCCTCTATTTAGGATATTCAACACAATATAGATCTCATTTTTAAGACTAGTTTGTCTAATTTTCTTTATTGTTGCATGAGTCCTAAAGAGCATGAGGAAATACATAAGCACATAATAGAGCACCTTTATAAAGCTGCATTAATGTGAGTATAAATCTCGTTGTTGTCTCTACCCTCACTACCAAAAAAGATGGTCCATGGCGCATGTATGTAGACAATCGAGTCATTAATGAAATCTGTTATAGGTTTATATACCGAGACTTGATGACAAGCTCGACATCCATATGTGTGCCCAAGTTTTCTCTAAGAATAACTCAAGAATGTTTATTATTGGATCCCATTATAGGCCGAGACGAATGGAAAACGACATTCAAAACCCACAACAACCTTTATGAATACAGATGGTCATGACCTTTTGTTTGTCAAATGCACAAAGCACTTGTGCGTTTATAATGAATCGAGTGCTTTGACCCTTTATTAAAAAGGTCCTTCTGGTCTATTACTATGTGATGAATCCACATTTCATCATCTTTATTCTATCATTTTGGCACTAAAAACCCTAACAAATGCCTGTAAATACCCTTAAATAGAGCATATTAGCATCCATGCATGTGCATTCAGATAGTGTCTAAAATACTATAATTAAGGCCAAAATTATAGAATAAATAAAGAAAAGAAAAAGAATAAAATATTGTAAATATTTTATGACTCAAAACCCCCGAGACCTAGGCATCTTGATGAATAGGTCGACAAGGAATAAAGTAGGGGGAGATAAGGTCAGAAATACAGATAAAATACCTATACACTTTATTCATTCTTTATTCATTTTGGGACCTATTTTTGGTTCCACTTTTTATACATCAAATAAAGAAAATTTGTACATGAAGATTGTAGATAATTTTATAAAGAAAAATACAAAATTGATTTCAAAGAAAAATAACGTACAGATAAAAAGTTATGATCTGAATAAGAATCCAGAATCCCAACTTCCCAGACCCGTATCTCACAACTGACAACTCCAAATGTAGCAAACTCACCTTTAATTGTATATAGAATAAAATAATCTATCCAATGGTGGTGGTTTCGCATTTGGCGGAGCTACGGTTTGAAAGTTGAGTTTTGGACCTCTGTTGTATAGCTATACTGATTAAAATATTCAATTTATTCTTTTTTTAATTATTTATTTATTTTTATATTTTTTTTAATGTTGTAAATATTACTTATAATAATAATGTACCTTAAATCAGAATAAAAATGCAAAGAAAAATAAAAATAAAAATGAACATATATAGAATACATAGGTACACTACCTATATCCATACCTATACATTGTACCTTTATATTTTATTTAATATACAAAACTTTTTCATAAAAATAAAATAAAAATATATTTGTGTAGATAAAAGTACTTTATAATTTTATAAAATCATAAATAAAAATAATAATATTAAAAATACCTAAATAAAAATTGAATACTTAAATATATAGATATATATACTATAAAAGGCATAAATGCAAACTTGTAAAAATACGTCTCATAAAAATAAATAAAAATCACCATAAATTAATTCATAAAATAATAAACATTTTTTATTTTATAATTAAAAATCAATAAAATCGTTTACTATTTTAAATTGATTTTAGAAATCTTTTTCTCCAGGTTTTTCCTGGTTGGTCCACGTGGACCAACCAGGGGGCTAGGAGAGTTGACCTCGGTCAACTCTCTGCCCAACACCTGGGCTGTGTCAGAGCTGCGTTTGACCTCGTTTTCAACCTTTTTTCGAGGCGAATACTTTCATCCTTTCGTGAATCGACCTTCACGACTTTTGTAGCCCCTTCATAGAGCTTTCACGACCTTGGATCATTTCGGGCATTGGACCACTGCTGCTCCTGATACACCTCGGTCAAGGGAGCCCTCCGTCAACCCCTTAAAACCAAACCTTGAATCCCATTTTGAATTTTGAACCGCATTATACCGAGTTTTCTTCCACCTGAGGGTCGAGTTGGAAGCCTGTTGGTGACAGCATCGGGTTTCCATCGCCCAAGCGGAGGAAGAGCGACATCTCAGGCGAGTTCCACACCTCCGGCAGCCGCCGTCGAGGTACCCCCTTCCCTCGCTCAACCTGGGCTCAAGGTAGTGTATTTTCTTTAGTGTTTTCGCCATCATTCCATTCCTGACGTCCCCAGCTTCATTTTCCCCCATTTATCCCGTTCATCCGCTAGTCGATTCGCTCAATCGACATTAGGCCGGAATATCTCCGGCCACCACCGCCGTCTCCGAGCCATCAACTCCCGTCGTTTTCCATCATTTTGCCACCTGGGGGTGCTCGGCATTTTGCCCGAACCCTTCTTAACTTTTTGCAGGTCGCTGGAGGGAGAAGACCCCATCTGGGGGGTCGATTTTGAGGAACCGTGGTTCCTGGGACCCATTGCAGTTCTTGAGCCCGCTGTCGAGCATCGGCGCTCCTCGCCCCTTTTTGGCTCGGCTGGCGGATCGAGGAAACTCCCAGGAGTCGAAAGAGGACTCCAGCGACGAGAACGGAGGCCGGACCACCGCCAGATCGTAGATCGAAGTCCATCTCCGGCCGTGTTCTTCCCTGTTCTTGCAGGGAGGTCCACGGCCGTTGGATCGGGCTTCCAACCCAGAAGCTCCACCAACCGTCGGATCCAGAGAGGCCAGGACCGTCCGCTCCATTCAGATCTTCTAATCCTGGCCGCCCGTGCGAAGGGGTATCGGACGCCCGGAACTCGACACATGGCGCAAGTGAGCGCCCTCCGCCGTTGGATCCGCCCTTATGCTGGGAATTTTGCGCACATAACCCGACGATTTTTGTTATTATTTATTAGTTTATAAGCTTTCGTCTGCTGTTCAAAGATTTTGTAATATTTGCGATAAAACCCCTGGATTTTGCGTATTTACTTTCATATCCCCGCCAGGTCGCGTGTGCGCCACGTGATCCTGGGAAGTTTTGCAAGAAAGCCCCTGCGGCTTTGGGTATTTACATTTAGTCCAGAATATAGTGTATTCAGTGCAAAGTCTTGCGTGGAAATTTTGTATAGGCCCCTGGATATTTTGCATATTGCATGTATACCCTTGCCAGCCCTTTAATTTGTGCTTGTTTTGTCTATTTATTTGAAGCATCATTTTAGATCCAAAAATTCTAAAATTTTGAACTTAAGTTCCTGGGCACTTGAACTTCCACGCCACCATTTTAGTTTTTGATTTTATTTTATTTTTATATTTATTAAAAATCAAAAACATGCCTTTTGTGTACTGTTTAGCTTAGAAAATGCCAAAAAAATAGTAAAACCCCTCCAAAAATTCCAAAAAATTCACCTAGTGTCTATTTTCACCTATTTTAGTGTCAGTCCAAAAACCACTAAAAATCTCAAAAGAAAAACCTTAAAATTTTAAAAACACTCAAAAACTTCAAAAAAATATATAAAATAGTAGAAAACTCTAAAAAAATACAAACTCAACTCCTGTTTGTTCTCTATTTCAGTAGCTTTATTTGAAAAATAGTGTGAAAAATTTTGAGTCCTGGTTGCTATTTTTAAATCTCATTTTATTCACAGCCAGCACTATTTGCATTGTTTTGCTTTACTTCAGTCTTTAAAAAAAATACCAAAAACACCTTGAAAAATCCCCAAAAATCACAAAAACAGTAAAAAATCATAAAAATATTAAAAACATTTTATTTCTGAAGTTTTGGTTATTTTTGCACATTTTTATAAATATTTTGTCTTGCTTTTCATTACATTGTCTTTATTTTCCAATATTGAAAATAAAAAAATATATATATAATATATAAAATATAAAAAAATCAGAAAATTAAAAATCAAAATATAAAATTAAAAATTAAATAAAAATAAAAAAATTAAAATTAAAAACCCACAAAAAATTTATTTGCTTGCTTGCTTAGTGTAGACACATCACACACATTCACTTGAGCACATTTGCTTGAACTACCCTGCTTGCTCCATGTGTTCGAACTCTCTGCATACTTGTCACTATACACCATTTGTGCAGAGTTAAAAATAAATTTTAACTCCACATTAGTTCTAAATTGTTAATCTTTAGTGTGGGTTAATTGTTGATTAAATACAGGTTTCATTTGAGAGTCGCCACAGCGACGGTTGTCTCCGCCTTGTGTGAAACACCAATTCAGACTCTCTTGAAAACTGCGTTTATCAAATGGCGCCGTTGTCGGGGATCAACAGCGAGTAGTTCACATTTTGTTTGATTGTGTGATTGTTTTTTTGACACTCCAAAAAGGGGGATACACCCGTAGGTGTTCGCCCCAGTTTATTAAGAAAGAAAGAAGAAGATACTTACAGAGGGAGAAGAAAGGGAGAGATAGGGGAAAGTGATATCAAAAAATGATACCAATCGCCCCCGTAACAAAAACGCTACACAGATGTCCAGTCCAAACAAAAGCGGTTCGCATCCATACAAATATTTTCTATGTAGAATCTCTGCCCCGCAAAGAGAGATTTGTTTCTTCCCAGCCAAATACTCCAAATGCGCGCGAAGGGAATAAGTCTCTCCGCCCTCTGACGATTTGCAGCGATTGCTATGCTCTCCCAAAAAGACTCCATCGAGGAAAGATTCAACCAGGCTACATCATCCCAAATGGGCCGCACGAGGTCGCAGTGAAGGAATAGATGGTCGGCCGTCTCAATAGCCGAATCGCACAACCCGCAGAAATTGGGAGAGTTTGGGAAGAGTGATACAAGACGGTCGCGGGTAGGTAGTCGTCCACGCCTAAGAGTCCATAGAAAGATACCAATCCTTTCCGGAAGCTTGAGACCCCAAATGAGGTTACAGTGAGCAAGACAAGACGCCTCAGGATGCACAGCGATGGGAAGAAGAGCCAAATATGCCTTTTTTGAAGAAAAGGACCCCTCTTTCCAAGAGAAGTGATCACGGCCCCCCGAAGGAGTAGGGGCGTCCACGAGAAGGGTCATCAGAGCGGAGAAGTCCAACAGCCGCTGAGCAGAGAGATAATCCACCAAGATCGGGCACCATGAGCCATTGGTCCAGCACGAATCCACCGATGCATATTTGTCCACTGCCAGCGCAAAAAGTCTTGGAAAAAGGTTCATAAAGATGCCCTTACCAGACCAATCCGTAGTCCAAAATCGGAAGGATGTTCCATCGCCGAGGGACGGCCTAAACAAGGACCGATTGCGGTTGAAAACATGGAAGGCTTCGCGCCAAAAGATGGGAGAATGATCGTGAGAGCGACCGTCAAAAACGGAGAGAAAGGCATTACCCGCCGCAATGCGAAGGCATCGCACAAGGAAACCATCATCCCGACTTAAAAGCCTCGACGCCCATTTGAGAAGAAAAGCGTCACGCATTACCTCCAATCGCCGAACACCCAGACCCCCATCGCTTTTAGGACGCGAAATGACATCCCAAGCGACCAGATGGATCCCTCTTCTAGCAGTACCATTCTTACCCCAAAGGAATCCCCTCATACATTTCTCCAATCGAAGCATGATCCCCTTTGGCAGACCGCGCGCCGATAAGAAATAAATAGGGATAGCCGAAAGGACGGATTTAAGAAGCACCAAACGCCCACCTCGAGAGAGCAATGAGGAGCGCCAACCAGCCAGCCTTGTCTCAACCTTCTCCACCACCCTCTGATAATCACGCAACCGCGCCCGGCCCACCGAGAGAGGTAATCCCAGATAATCCAATGGCAGCGCCCCGAGAGAAGCCCCCAAAATGGAGGAGCATTCCCCAATCTCCAGAGGCGAGAGAGCAAACGGCACAAATTTCGATTTGTCCTCATTGATGCGGAGCCCCGACATTTCGCAAAATAATTGGACCGTAGTAGCCATTCCCGCATACTGAAGCCGTTCCCCCTCGATAAAACATAAGGTGTCGTCCGCATATTGGAGGAGAGGGATATGAAGGTCTCCCATAGAGCACCCGCGAGTAAGTCCAGCGTTGGCAACACCCTGAATCATACGAGGCAGCACGTCCGCCGCCATAACAAAAAGAAGAGGGGCGAGGGGGCATCCCTGACGAACCCCCCTTCGAGGCTGAAAGAGGCCCCCCGACGGTCGACCGTTAAGAGATAAGGAGAAGGAAACCGTAGTAACACAGCGACGGATCCATGAAATCCACAACGGAGGGAAGCCCCGAGACTTCAAAACCGACCATAAGAAGCGCCAATCCAAGGAGTCATAAGCCTTAGCGAAATCAATTTTCCAAAGGATCCCCTTTGTTCCATTTCTTTGCCAACCGTTTATGATAGCGGAAGCTAGGGCGTAACAATCAGAGATTTGCCTCCCCTGAACAAAGGCGGCTTGGGAGGGAGAAATGAGAGAGCCAAGAAGGGGTGCTAGGCGACGGGCCAAAGCCTTCGCAATGATCAAGTAAATGCCATTGGAGATCGCAATCGGGCGGAAGTCATCGATACGAGTAGCACCCTGGGATTTCGGAATGAGGATCACAGAAGCCCGATTGATCCTGTTGAATCCCCGGTTCCCCTCACCAAACTCGAGGGCCACATCCAAGACGTCGTTGGCGATAACATCCCAAAAGTCCCTATAGAAGGATATAGGGAACCCATCTGGGCCAGGAGAAGCATCAGCGTTAAGGTCCCAAACCGCCCCCCTTAAGCTCGTCAAGCGATAAAGGCCGAGATAAAATAGCAGCATCCGAGCAAGAGAGCGAGGGGGCACCGGACGCCGACCAATGCCAGGAAGAAGAGGGGAGGCGATTGAAGAAATTCTTGAAGTAATTAACCAATGCCGAGCCCATCTCACGATCAGTCTGAAATAAAGCGTCCCCAATCTCGATGGAAGAGATATAATTAGCTCGTTTACGTGCACTGGCGACCCGGTGGAAAAAGGCGGTATTAGCATCCCCGTCCTTGAGCCAACGAAGACGCGAGCGTTGTCTCCATTCGATGGCTCTTTTCTTGTCATCCTCCGAAACGATCTGAGCAGCTGAGGATCTCTCTATTAATTCTTCCGGGGATAGCTCCCTAACGTTCTCCAAGCGATCCAGTCGAATAATAATCGCCTCGGCGTCGTTACGAACGGAGAGCCTAGTCTGACGTGTATGAAATTTGAAGGAGGCAAGAACTCGTCGAAGGGATGAGAGTTTAAGAGAAAAGCGATGAGCCGCATCACCCGGGAATGACGTCTGGGACCAATGATTGCGCACCAGCTCCTTGAAATTAGGCTCCAGAAGCCAACTCTTCTCATAACGAAAAATACCGCGCGGTCGGGACGACTCTCCCGAATCCCACATAATGGGGCTATGATCCGAAAAAGACCGAGGTCGAGAAGAAACCGAGCATAAGGGAAAAGCATCCATCCAACGAGAATTAGCCAGAAATCGGTCAAGCCGAGATCGAGAGGAGTTATTACGCCAAGTGTATCTGATATCCGTGGCTACCAAATCATCCAGAGCCAAATCATTGATGAAGTCCAAAAAATCAGCAGAACCTGGATCCCTTCCCCCCCCGTCCACGGGGGCGGTCGTTTGAAAGCAAAGTAACATTAAAATCCCCCCCCCAAAATCCACGGAATATCCCCAAAAGCCGCGGCATCGCCAAGCAAGTCCTCCCATAAATCACGGCGTGCAAGGTGGCATAAAGGCGCATAAACACAAGAGAAAGCCAGAGAGACGTTAGTGTCCATGTGCACAAGGATTACAGAGATAGAGTGACGTCCCAGACGAGAGCAGGATAGAGAGAATCTTGAAGATCGCCAAGCCACAATAGCACCACCAGAAGAACCGATCGCGTCCAAAGAAAGAAAAGCATCCACCGGCCCCGCCCCAAGCGATCTCCAAAGTGCGTCATCTACGCCAGATAGCTTAGATTCATGTAGAAGAGCAACGTCACATTCCCAATCAACCAAACGCGAGCCCAAAGCCCTGCGACGCAGAGGGTCACCCAGACCACGAACATTCCAAGAGAGAAGCTTCATTAAAAATTACAAAAATGCTCCCAAAAAGTGACCGAGGAAACGCTAAGCTTAAGCACGGCGCTGGTCCAGCCGGCGAAGTCCAGCCGCTTGCGCCACCGCCTCCCGAGATAATAGAACCGGCGGAGGAGATATCCCCTCGAATGAGAGATCCAGGCGCCGAGCATAAACAACACCAAATCTAGTCGGGGAAGCAACCGAAGCATTCCAAGAGTTCCACTCCGCATCAGATCGAGGCGGAGAAAGCGGCGCAGCGTTTGTAGTATAATCCCCATGAACGCCAGAAGACCAAGAAAGCCCAAAAGCAGAAGAAGGCTGACCATCAAGATGAGGGCTAGCGTCAGTACCGCGCCCGGGGGCGACCTCCTCCGAGAAGCCCGACTCGATCGCCAGCAGAGTAGGCGAGGATGATGAGGAGGAAGGACAAAAGTCTTCATAGCATGGCGACTGATAAAAGGGCACCGCTGAAATAGGAGTAGGGCAAGGAATATCTGCGGAGTAAATAATAGAGTCGCCTAACATAAACGGGTCAGGCGCGGCCCACGAGAGGAATCGAATAGGAACCGATCCGGTTATAGGAATCGGAAACGCCACCTCGAAACACGGGGCAAAGCCGCATCCCTTCGAAAAGGGACTGACAGGTAAATCCACCGACCGCGGATCGTCCTCGAAAAAGCCCCTAGGCACGTGAGAGGGCGCCCGTCCATGTGCACACGAGAACCGAAGCCCAGGCGATAAAGACGAAGGGTCGTCCTGCCTCAGCGACGCTTCGGGAACATCCAACGAAAGTGACACGTGGGCCTCCGGAGACGAACCGCCGTCGTCGGACCGGGGGGCATCGATTCCGGCCGAGAAGAGCACTGACAAAGCCACCGGCGGCGGAAAGAAGAACTCGAGCTTGAAAGACCATCTGCCAAGAGCCAAAATCTCAGAAAAAGTCTTGCCAGTCATGGAGCAGCAAAGGGTGGAGGAGCATTCCACCAGGATCCTTGTGCAGGACCAATCCGACCCGGGAGACAGGCCATCGTCCAAGATAGCCACCACCTGACCCCAACTGCGAATAACCTTGGAGAGGCAATGAGCCGAGCGAGATAGGAACGGAACGCCGCGGACCTCCACCACACATACCTCGGAGGTTAAAGAAGCGCCATCAGCAACCCGAGGTCGACGCCATTTGATCACCGACGAATCCGAACGAGAAAGGAGGATTTCCCGTTGCTCCGGGGAGAGTCCTCGAACACAGCACCGAGTGTCATCCAAGAAGAAGAAGTCCCCCGAGAAGCCCTCGCCCAGGAGAAGAAGAGTTGCAGATTGAATCGCCACGTGGTCGAAGCCCCGCCGCTGCACCACGCCAATCGCCACGTCGAGATTGGCATCCAACGCCTTCGGGCCAGAACTCGCCATCGCCGGAGGGTCCGAAGAAGCCCCCGCCGGAGGACCATCCACAAGAGTAGAGTAGATGCCATCCGGAGGCGACTGCTGCATCGGAGCCTCCGGTAGCTTCTCACGGAGTATCTTCGCTGGAAAAGAAGGAATGCCAGTATCGCCAAAGCCAGAAGGCGCAGAAGAAAGAATGCTCTTCCCTTTAGACGAAGCGGCACCACTGCTGGTGGAAACCACCTGAGCGAAAGAGCGAGAGTCCCGCAAGGCCGAGGAACCTCGCACACGGGGGGGGACCTCCAAGCGAGAGGATCGCTTCATCCGCCGGAAATCCATGAGTTCTTCTCTACACGAAAACGACCGGTGACCGACACGACCGCACCGGAAGCATCGAGGAGGCGCCATGCATGCAGACGCCAGATGACCACGACCCGCGCAGCGAAAACAGCGCCTGCCGGGCTTAGAGCGAGATACCTTCACCCACCCTTCCTCGTTACCTTCATCTTTGACAGCGACACCCGGGCGCAGCCCCGGGTGACGAGTGGCATGCTCCTGGTCACCGCGCCGAAGACCGCACTGCTTCGGAACCCATACACGCTTCTGAGAATGCTTCCTCCAAACTCCCGCAGCGCCAGAACCCGCACCTCCAGACCTCTTCGCACCTCCAGACCTCTTCGCACCTCCAGACCTCTTCGCAGCGCCAGAACCCTCACCTCCAAACTCCCGCACTGCTTCAGAACCCATCTCTCTCTCTCTGTTCCTTGTGCTCAAAGTTTACCTCTCTTACATTTTTGATATATCTTGTTGAGCTATCTGACCATTTATTTCTTGTCTTCTTGCGAGGGACCGCGGAGCAAGGCGGATCGCTTAGGTGAACCGGAGCAACCTTGGGAAGCGGAGACGGCCTTCTTGGGCCAAGCCGGCAGGAGAGAGCAGGAGGAGTGAGAGAGAGTGGTAGATTAGTTTTTTTTGAGAGAGTGACTTATTAATTTGTAATAATACAGGTACACTTGGACTCTTGGACACTACCGGGCCTAATTTCCGGGTGTTTGTTCACCCGGGGGCTCACCGCAGTTTTTGACGAGTTTTCCTCGCTTGTCATTTTCCGGTTTTATTTTCCTTTTTCATTTCTTTTGTGGATTGAGCTCTTACTTCTAGGTCCTGCTTGATTCGATTAGAATAGGTCCAAACACCCTAATTATCTTTGCATGCTCCTATAGTTCGTATTTGGACTTAGACTAATTAAACAGTTAGCCCCCTTTCTTAGATCCGTCGCGCCGCGAGCCCTCTCCATCAAGCGCTACTCCTGAACTCGATGTGTCGAGAAGAGGAGGGGAGGGTCTAGACCGGACTCTTAGGATCGACGATAGGAGGTTGACTTGTGGTTCTTCACGCTAGCAGTTGCCTATTATAGGACGATTTCCGTTGTGCATATCGGCATATAGATTAGGTTTAAAAATTCTGCTTTGCATCCCGCATGGAGAGAGCTGGGATTCGCTGTAAGTCTTCTAACTTGGCATCCATCATTTAGGCACAAAGGTGAGATTTCCATCTTTGTGTCAACTTGCACGGCTTTTCCGACTCTACTCTCCCTCTGTTTTTGGACAAAGTAGGATCAAGAAAACACAAAAATCGTTAGACGCTTGTTTGAATCTACTCAAAAGAAGCGATAACACCAAAAAAATTTAAAAAATGGACTGCTAAGAAAACTTGACCAAAAATAAAATCGGTAATTGGATTCATTGCTTGGGGAGAGTAACACCCTCACTTGTATTCAGGTTGCATGGGAAGGTCTCCTTCCGAGTGAGGTGAGCGCTTCGTAAGGATTAGAGCCAAAAACCCAGCTTGTGGCTGCCTTGTGTATCGCCTGGATTTCCGAAGTATTGGCGCTTCTATCGTACGTGGACGAGTAGGTCTTGGTCAACATTGGTGACTCTCTATTGTGTAGAGCATCGACCTTGTCCGAAGTATCGAGCCTAGGCCACGCCTTCACGGGGGTGTCTGTCTCATCGTCTCGCGTCCGAGTAGGTTCTTGCACGCTCACGGGTGATTCCGTTGCGAGCGAGTTCCGAAGTATCGGTTTCGCCTAGCAAATGCCTGTAAATACCCTTAAATAGAGCATATTAGCATCCATGCATGTGCATTCAGATAGTGTCTAAAATACTATAATTAAGGCCAAAATTATAGAATAAATATAGAAAAGAAAAAGAATAAAATATTGTAAATATTTTATGACTCAAAACCCCCGAGACCTAGGCATCTTGATGAATAGGTCGACAAGGAATAAAGTAGGGGGAGATAAGGTCAGAAATACAAATAAAATACCTATACACTTTATTCATTCTTTATTCATTTTGGGACCTATTTTTGGTTCCACTTTTTATACATCAAATAAAGAAAATTTGTACATGAAGATTGTAGATAATTTTATAAAGAAAAATACAAAATTGATTTCACAGAAAAATAACGTACAGATAAAAAGTTATGATCTGAATAAGAATCCAGAATCCCAACTTCCCAGACCCATATCTCACAACTGACAACTCCAAATGTAGCAAACTCACCTTTAATTGTATATAGAATAAAATAATCTATCCAATGGTGGTGGTTTCGCATTTGGAGGAGCTACGGTTTGAAAGTTGAGTTTTGGACCTCCGTTGTATAGCTATACTGATTAAAATATTCAATTTATTCTTTTTTAATTATTTATTTATTTTTATATTTTTTTAATGTTGTAAATATTACTTATAATAATAATGTACATTAAAATCAGAATAAAAATGCAAAGAAAAATAAAAATAAAAAATGAACATATATAGAATACATAGGTACACTACCTATATCCATACCTATATATTGTACCTTTATATTTTATTTAATATACAAAACTTTTTCATAAAAATAAAATAAAAATATATTTGTGTAGATAAAAGTACTTTATAATTTTATAAAATCATAAATAAAAATAATAATATTAAAAATACCTAAATAAAAATTGAATACTTAAATATATAGATATATATACTATAAAAGGCATAAATGCAAACTTGTAAAAATACGTCTCATAAAAATAAATAAAAATCACCATAAATTAATTCATAAAATAATAAACATTTTTTATTTTATAATTAAAAATCAATAAAATCGTTTGCTATTTTAAATTGATTTTAGAAATCTTTTTCTCCAGGTTTTTCCTGGTTGGTCCACGTGGACCAACCAGGGGGCTAGGAGAGTTGACCTTGGTCAACTCTCTGCCCAACACCTGGGCTGTGTCAGAGCTGCGTTTGACCTCGTTTTCAACCTTTTTTCGAGGCGAATACTTTCATCCTTTCGTGAATCGACCTTCACGACTTTTGTAGCCCCTTCATAGAGCTTTCACGGCCTTGGATCATTTCGGGCATTGGACCACTGCTGCTCCTGATACACCTCGGTCAAGGGAGCCCTCCGTCAACCCCTTAAAACCAAACCTTGAATCCCATTTTGAATTTTGAACCGCATTATACCGAGTTTTCTTCCACCTGAGGGTCGAGTTGGAAGCCTGTTGGTGACAGCATCGGGTTTCCATCGCCCAAGCGGAGGAAGAGCGACATCTCAGGCGAGTTCCACACCTCCGGCAGCCGCCGTCGAGGTACCCCCTTCCCTCGCTCAACCTGGGCTCGAGGTAGTGTATTTTCTTTAGTGTTTTCGCCATCATTCCATTCCTGACGTCCCCAGCTTCATTTTCCCCCATTTATCCCGTTCATCCGCTAGTCGATTCGCTCAATCGACATTAGGCCGGAATATCTCCGGCCACCACCGCCGTCTCCGAGCCATCAACTCCCGTCGTTTTCCATCATTTTGCCACCTGGGGGTGCTCGGCATTTTGCCCGAGCCCTTCTTAACTTTTTGCAGGTCGCTGGAGGGAGAAGACCCCATCTGGGGGGTCGATTTTGAGGAACCGTGGTTCCTGGGACCCATTGCAGTTCTTGAGCCCGCTGTCGAGCATCGGCGCTCCTCGCCCCTTTTTGGCTCGGCTGGCGGATCGAGGAAACTCCCAGGAGTCGAAAGAGGACTCCATCGACGAGAACGGAGGCCGGACCACCGCCAGATCGTAGATCGAAGTCCATCTCCGGCCGTGTTCTTCCCTGTTCTTGCAGGGAGGTCCACGGCCGTTGGATCGGGCTTCCAACCCAGAAGCTCCACCAACCGTCGGATCCAGAGAGGCCAGGACCGTCCGCTCCATTCAGATCTTCTAATCCTGGCCGCCCGTGCGAAGGGGTATCGGACGCCCGGAACTCGACACATGGCGCAAGTGAGCGCCCTCCGCCGTTGGATCCGCCCTTATGATGGGTATTTTGCGCACATAACCCGGCGATTTTTGTTATTATTTATTAATTTATAAGCTTTCGTCTGCTGTTCAAAGATTTTGTAATATTTGCGATAAAACCCCTGGATTTTGCGTATTTACTTTCATATCCCCGCCAGGTCGCGTGCGCGCCACGTGATCCTGGGAAGTTTTGCAAGGAAGCCCCTGCGGCTTTGGGTATTTACATTTAATCCAGAATATAGTGTATTCAGTGCAAAGTCTTGCATGGAAATTTTGTATAGGCCCCTGGATATTTTGCATATTGCATGTATACCCTTGCCAGCCCTTTAATTTGTGCTTGTTTTGTCTATTTATTTGAAGCATCATTTTAGATCCAAAAATTCTAAAATTTTGAACTTAAGTTCCTGGGCACTTGAACTTCCACGCCACCATTTTAGTTTTTGATTTTATTTTATTTTTATATTTATTAAAAATCAAAAACATGCCTTTTGTGTACTGTTTAGCTTAGAAAATGCCAAAAAAATAGTAAAACCCCTCCAAAAATTCCAAAAAATTCACCTAGTGTCTATTTTCACCTATTTTAGTGTCAGTCCAAAAACCACTAAAAATCTCAAAAGAAAAACCTTAAAATTTTAAAAACACTCAAAAACTTCAAAAAAATATATAAAATAGTAGAAAACTCTAAAAAAATACAAACTCAACTCCTGTTTGTTCTCTATTTCAGTAGCTTTATTTGAAAAATAGTGTGAAAAATTTTGAGTCCTGGTTGCTATTTTTAAATCTCATTTTATTCACAGCCAGCACTATTTGCACTGTTTTGCTTTACTTCAGTCTTTAAAAAAAATACCAAAAACACCTTGAAAAGTCCCCAAAAATCACAAAAACAGTAAAAAATCATAAAAATATTAAAAACATTTTATTTCTGAAGTTTTGGTTATTTTTGCACATTTTTATAAATATTTTGTCTTGCTTTTCATTACATTGTCTTTATTTTCCAATATTGAAAATAAAAATATATATATATATAATATATAAAATATAAAAAAATCAGAAAATTAAAAATCAAAATATAAAATTAAAAATTAAATAAAAATAAAAAAATTAAAATTAAAAACCCACAAAAAATTTATTTGCTTGCTTGCTTAGTGTAGACACATCACACACATTCACTTGAGCACATTTGCTTGAACTACCCTGCTTGCTCCCTGTGTTCGAACTCTCTGCATACTTGTCACTATACACCATTTGTGCAGAGTTAAAAATAAATTTTAACTCCACATTAGTTCTAAATTGTTGATCTTTAGTGTGGGTTAATTGTTGATTAAATACAGGTTTCATTTGAGAGTCGCCACAGCGACGGTTGTCTCCGCCTTGTGTGAAACACCAATTCAGACTCTCTTGAAAACTGCGTTTATCACTATGATATCCTTATTTATAACACTTCTTAATCTAATCAGTTAGAACACGTGTGACATATGTTCACTACCTACATTATTTTCATCGATCATAAGAAATGCACTTTGCTAGTCGATAGCTCAATTTCTCCAGGTTCTTCCACCCATGGTGGCATTTTAAGAATGCACTTTAGTCATGATAAAATGTTAGCCATGGTTAGTTAGGCATTGTATTTGGCCAAAATGAAGTAGGATGCGGAGAGGATTGCGTCGTGATGTTTAACTTTCCAACACCCTAAGGAGCATGATCAAATTACCAATTTTAACACTAACACTCATATACCTAATCATGTGCATCCTTGAAGGGATAAATCTATGGATCTACATCGCATGGCTTGAAAGGTTTATGCAGTATTTGTGATGGTTGAGTGCTTCTTTAAAATGACTAATTCATTATTTGTCAAAATCTCTTGATGCAACACATATTGTTACTTTGTTTTTTGCACATGTCATTCAATTACATGGTATCATGAGTACAGGTATATCTATGAAAGGCATACTCGATTTTTTTAAGATAAATTCTCGATTTTTGAGTCATTTTTAGCGAATATTATGGGTTAAATTGGGTACTAAATTGCAAATTATTAGTGCATACCACCAACAAACAGATGGCCAAATGGAAGTAATCAATCTTTCAATAACTCTATATATTCTCTTACAGGTGAAAAAACATCATAGTGGAACTTGGACATTCCACTTACAGAGTCGCCTACAACAATTTATGTAATAACTCTATATATTCTCTTACAGGTGAAAAAACATCATAGTGGAACTTGGACATTCCACTTACAGAGTCGCCTACAACAATTTATGTTGGTCGATTGGAAAATAGATTTTACGTATGTATGATTTTCTTGCACCACACTTTTTGGATTATCTTCCCCTTGACACACTTGAGTAGCTTAGTGCAAGTGTAGAGGACATGGTGGTCCAGATCCATCACATTCACCAAGGAATTCAATCCAAATTACATGTTGTGATCCATGTTGGAATTGTAAGCCCTTGGCAACCAATAATTGCAATAAAATTTATTGTGTCCGCGTGTCTATCTGAAATGAATAATTTATGAATGCACTTAAATCAAGGTCCCTTTGTATAATTAGGCCATGTTTGGTAGGAGAATAGCCCCAAGAATAAGGGGCTATTCCCCCATCGTCGAGGGTACGACTATTCCCCAAGTCATGCCTCAGATGTCTGCTTCTCCACTCTAAACAACTCCTTCCCTCTCATCATCTCCCCTCAACCCACTCGATGGCTTCTCCACCGGACCCCTCTATTCTTGCTTTCTCATGGGCTCTCTGTTGTTGCTTCCACTTTCGTATATCATCCTTGGAAATGTGTGACCTATGAATCTTGACTTGGAGCATCTCACTCTACCTTCAATGGAGTGGGTGGAGGTAGGCATCGTCTATTTATACTCTCCCACAGGTTTCGGTGAGCTGGTGTCCTTGATAAGCATTGGGGTGTCTTCTCCATGGCGTTGGACATGGAATCTAGGGTTTCTCTGAGTTGCAAAATCCCTATAGCTCTGAAATCGCCCTTCAATCGCACCTCATGTACACTTACTGAGTTATTCGTGCTTTGTTGTTGCATTGATATTTCTTCATCGTTGTGGGCTTTCTGGATTGTGAGGTAAACTTGCGAATTTTGTTCTTGTGTGCTTATTTTGTAAGGCCATGCCTTATTTTGTTATATTTCTCCGGGTGCTTTGACTTGATGTTTGATCATATGCATTAAACCATTTCTTAATGCAATTTATATCTCAGACTCATATTTTGAGTTCCTTCTTTGCTTCAAAATTTGATTCTGAGACTGGTTCCATCTTAGCTTCCATTTTGTTATTGTTGCCTATGATATGCTTCAATGCACAATACATATGGTTCTTGTATTATGGTTGATTTAGTGAGGATAAAAGGTATATTGTAGAGATAATTCTAGTATTTATGTACTTAAGTGTCATGCTTATATTTATTGTTCCTTCTTATGTAATTTACCCATAGGCTTTCTCTATATAAGAGAGCCTAGGGTTCTCTGGAATAACAAGTCTTTCATTTCCTACAACATGGTATCAAAGCCACCCTAAACCCTAGCCCTCCCATCCGCCGCCACCCCTCCCTAAACCCTAGAACTCCACCCACCGCCGGTCTCCTCTCTGTCGTCGGCCCCTCCGCTCCACCGTCGGCCCCTCCTCTCCGCCGCCGGCCCCCGCATCTTCTTCTGTGCATGGGTTCGAGTGCATAAGTCTACATATGCACTCATAACCCTTCATGTTTATGTAGACATTTCTTCATTAGTCTACAAACCCTGGATCTTCTCCGGCAATATGTCTGACAACAAGGTTGACATGCCCTCCATTGGCGCATTCAAGGGTCCAGCGCCTATCGTCAAAATGGATGGGACGAATTACGAGCTCTAGGCAATGCAGTTCATGAACCTGATGAAGTCCAATGGCAAGAAGCACATTCTTACCAAAGATGAGCCGGTTGAGAAGACAGGGATTTACGCCTCATGGGAGGCCAATGACTCGTATGCCAAGGTCTGGCTTTCTGGCACTCTGACAATGGAGATAGCTAATGATGTTCTACATCAGCCCACGGCTAAGGCCATGTGGGATATTCTTGCAGCTATGTACTCACAAATGAAGAACGAGACGAAGATTCTTCAACTGCAGCATGATATCTTCACGGTCAAACAGAAAGGCCGCCCGTTGCATTCGTTGTATATATCCCTACGGAGGATGTTTGAGAAGCTCTACAGCATCATTCCTTTGACAGCGACCCCTGAGCAGCAGAAGACGTTCCGAAATGCTACAATGGTGGGGGTCTTACTTGCGGCCCTAGACCCGGAATATGATGCGGCCTGCACACAAAAATTGGCAGATGCGACTATTCCTCCAGTGGAGGAGGTGTATCGGCAACTAAGCCGAATCTCGGTTCCCTCTTCTGGGTCTACACCACCTCCCTCGGCAATGGCTGCTTCACGTGGCAGAGGTGCGTCCTCCTTTCGTGGTCGTGGACCTCGCGGTCGAGGCGGTCGCTTCCGTCCACCATGTTCCTTCTGTCATCGCACGGGTCATACGGAAGACACATGCTATTCTAAGCATGGTTTTCCTGCCTCTGCACGTGTCCGAGCATGTTGTCTCTACCCCGCCATCTACTTCCGACCAGAGGTTTGACGACCTCGTTGCCAGACTACGCGATATCATGCCTCCTGCCTCTACTGATACGACAGGAGGTCACTCGGACAGCGTAGCCTCAGCCTCTGCCAGCATATCTGCCTCGGCGAGCTCTTCAGGTAGCGTTTACGCATTTACTTCATGTCACAGTCCGGAAATTTCAGAATGGATATTGGACTCTGGGGCGACACATCATCTCTGTCGAGACAGAGATAAGTTCACATCCTACAGAGAAGTCTCTCAAGGGCGATCAATTGTGATTGCTGATGGCACTCATTCCCCCATCATTGGTCAGGGGGAGATCAGTTTGACATCTTCCATCCGTCTGTTGAATGTTTTGCATGCTCCAGATTTTTCTATGAACTTGCTCTCTATTAGCCAGCTTATAAAGGACTTGCATTGTCGAGCTATATTTGACCCATTCTCTCTTATCTTTCAGGACATTCTTACGGGCAAGGTGATTGGCTGTGGCCGTGAGCAGGATGGACTGCATCGGTTGGTCCCTCCATCCTATGCCGGTGTCTCATCTCAGTCCAGTGGATCTACTTCTCCTTTTATCTGACATCTGTGTTTTGGCCATCTCCCTCTTCATAAGCTATGTCATATCATGCCCCATATTTCATCTAAGTCTTCCTTTCAGTGTGACGCTTGTCAGTTGGGAAAGCATCACAGGTCTACTTGCCCTGCTCATGAGTCTCAGAGCAGTCGCTCTCCTTTTGAGTTATTGCATGTTGACATTTGGGGTCCGAGTCGTGTACCTGATCACCAGGGACACAGGTTTTACCTAGTGGTTGTAGATGATTTCTCTAGATTGTCTTGGATTTTTTATTGAAAAATAAATCTGAAGCGGGGGAAGTAATCAAGCATCTTATCAACGAAATTCGGAATATTTTTTCTTCTAATGTGAAGATTGTTCGTACTGATAATGCATTAGAATTTTGCAACCGTGCTCTTTCTCATTTCTTCTCATCTTGTGGCATTATTCACCAAACAACCTATGCATATACGTCTCAACAGAACGGTGTTGCAGAAAGGAAACATCGTCATCTTCTTGATGTGGCTCGGACTTTACTCATTCATAGTAGTGCTCCTCTGTCGTTTTGGGGTGATGCGGTGCTTATGGCAGGTTATCTAATTAATCGTATGCCATCTTTTGTGTTGGGGGAGCGAGTTCCTCTGTCTACTGTTTTTCCTGACAAGGAATTGTTTGCTTTACCTCCTTGTGTTTTTGGTTCCGTGGCTTTCGTCCATCAACTTGCGCCAGGGGTTGACAAGCTCTCACCTAGGGCTGTCAAGTGTGTCTTTTTGGGGTACTCTCGTACTCAAAAGGGCTACCGTTGCTATGACCCTGTGAATAACAGATATTATGTCAATGCAGATGTCACTTTCTTTGAATATGTCAGGTATTTCTCGCCTACAGGTGATAGGCTAATGTCTTCCAATACTGTTATTGACGTTTATGTGCCACCTCCTCCTATACGTCAGCCTGATCCCATACCTACTCCTCCCGTATCATCAACACCACCACCACCACCACCACCTACCCAACCACCAGTGCAATCTTTACCAAAATTCTACACTCGTCGTCCAAAAACTGCTCATGGATGCCGTCATTCATCTACCACGCCCCAGGTATGTCCAGGTGATATGAGTACTGATGGGACTGACAATGCACAAGTGCAGGATACTGATGTATAGGTGGACATTGCTGATGATTTGGATGTTCCTATTGCCCTAAGGAAGTCCAAGAGGACATGTGCGTCTTACCCACTTGCTTCCCAGGTCTCCTTTCATCGCCTCACTGGTGATTTTCAGAGATTTGGCATTGCTCTTTCTACCGTGGAGATACCACGGAACTATCAGGATGCGTTGAAAGATAGCTGCTGGAGGTTGGCAATGGAAGAAGAAATGGCTGCCTTGCGCTCCCGTGGTACATGGAGCTTGGTTACTGCTCCTCCAGGCGTGTCTGTGGTCAGTTGTAAATGGATCTTTACTGTCAAATATAATGCGGATGGCAACCTTGATCACTACAAGGCAAGACTACTGGCTCGTGGGTTCACTTAGACCTATGGGGTGGACTACATGGACACTTTCTCTCCGGTGGCACGTCATTCCAGACTACTTATTCTCCTCTCCGTTGCAGTGGTACGTGATTGGCCCTTGTTTCAACTTGATGTCAAAAATGCCTTTTTGTATGGAGATCTACATGAAGAAGTCTACATGCAGCAGCCTCCGGGGTTTGCTGCTGAGGGGGAGTGTCATATGGTGTGTAGACTGCACAAGGCCATATATAATCTTAAACAAAGTCTGTGGGCATGGTTTCAGAAGCTTTCAGATCTCATCCAGACACAAGGCTTCATAAGATCGAATGCTGACCGCTCTTTGTTTGTCCAGAAGACTCCCAGAGATACTGTTGTTATTATGCTATATGTTGATGATATACTTGTTACGGGAGATGACATGCAGGGGATAAAGATAGCAAAAGCATTTCTAGGCAGTCAGTTTGTGACGAAGGATCTTGGTACCTTATGGTACTTTCTGGGACTGGAGTTTGCAAGGAATGCGCAGGGTCTTCTGATGACCCAAAGGAAATATATTATAGATATGCTTGTTGAGACAGGCATGAGTGGGTGTCGACCCTCTGCTACTCCCATGGACCCTAGTATGAAGCTATATGGAGATGACACAGAGGAAGTTGATACAAGAAGATATAGAGAAATGGTGGGAAAACTTCTCTATATTACCATCACCAGATCTGACATTGCGTTTGCAGTGAGTAGGGTGAGTCAATTCATGGAGCAACCCAGGCAAGTACACATGGATGTTGTATATATGATACTGAGATATCTAAAGTCGTCTCCAGGTACAGGATTGTTGTTTAGGAAAGAAACAAATCTTTCTATCTCTGCATGTGCTGATGCGGACTATGCTGGATGCCCCAAAGATCGAAAATCTACCTCAGGATTTGCGGTATTCATTGGCAGTTCCTTAGTCTCTTGGAAGAGCAAGAAACAAACAGTGGTGGCTAGATCTAGTGTTGAATCTGAGTACAGGGCCATAGCGCAGGCTAGTACGGAGTTGATGTGGGTTCGAGTCGTATTAATAGATCTGCATATAGATGTATCGTTACCCATGCAGCTAAAGTGTGATAATCAAGCCACATTATTCATTGCTAATAATCCCGCATTTCATGAAAGGACGAAGCATAATAAGGTAGACTGCCACTATACCAGGGACATGATTCAAAAAGGGCTAATTTCCACTTCTCATGTGAGTTCAGGTGAACAGACTGCAGATATTTTCACCAAGCCGTTGCTGAGAGGGCAGTTTCAGAAATGTACTTCCAAGCTGAGCATGATTGACATCTATGCTCCATCTTGAGGGGGAGTGTAGAGATATTTCTAGTATTTATGTACTTAAGTGTCACGCTTATACTTATTGTTCCTTCTTATGTAGTTTACCCATAGGCTTTCTCTATATAAGAGAGCATGGGGTTCTCTGGAATAACAAGTCTTTCATTTCCTACAACATATATTGTATTAATGACTTGTTGACATGGTTTTAGTCCTTTAAAATGATCAATAGCTTCCAAATCACCTTAGTTAGTTTTGATTTTGGTGTGTGTAAAAGATACATGTCTTGTCTTTTTTCAGGTCAATTGTATACATGCCTCTTGTTTCAACAGAGATTTATGCCTCTCATATGCGTGTTTCAACGGAGATCATGCCTCTGATTTGTTTGTATGCTTCAATACCAATGCATGTTTGTTTCATCAGAGATATAGACCTTTGATCAGCTAATTTCAGGTGAGATTTATACATCTGATATGCTTGTATGCTTCGTTTTCAATCCTAGCTTGTGTCAGGAGATATTTAAGCCTCAGACCTGCTTGTTTCAACAGCGATTTATGGGTATGATATGTTTCTTTATCAATCCATGATTGTTTCAGTATAGATTTATGCCCTTGATCTGCTTGTTTCAGCTAAGATTGATGCATCTGATTTGTTTGTATGCTTCAATACCAATGGTTCATAGTTTAAAAAGAGATTTATGCGTTGTTTCCCCAAAGTTTTATGCCTCTGCTTTATTTGTATGCTTAAATACCAATCCATGCTTGTTTCAACAAAGATTTATGCCTTTGAACATGCTTGTTTCAGCAGAGATTTATGCCTCTGGTATGTTTGTAGGGTTCATTTTCAATCCTAGTTTGTGTAAGAAGATTTTTTTAATGAAGTGTAAGGAGAGATTTAAGCATCTGATCTGCTTGTTTCAGCAAAGATTTATGTCGGAGACCTAAAGAAAGTATATTATAGATCTTCAGTCGGAGACAGGCATGGCAGATTGCAGACATGCCACTACTCCACTTGACCCAAGCATGAAGTTCTATGATAATGATACTGAAGAAGTCGACAAGAGGAGGTACAAAGAGCTTGTTGACAAGCTATTATATGTAACTATTACCAGGCCCGACATATCATTTGTTGTAAGCAAAGTGAGCCAGTTTATGGAGCAGCCCAGACAGACACATATGGATGCAGTCCATATGATTCTAAGATACTTGAAGACTTCACCTGGTACTGGACTTCTTAGAGGCACATCTCTCTCAGTTACAGCATGCGCAGATGCAGATTATGTTGAGTGTCCAATGGATAGAAAGTCTACATCTGGCTTTGTTGTGTTTATAGGGAATTCTCTTGTTTCATGGAAGAGTAAGAGAAGACTCTGGTTGTCAGATCGAGTGTTGAATCGGAATGCAGGGCCATGGCACAAGCTAGTACGGAGATGATGTCGGTCAGATCCGTTCTTACTGACATGACTATAGAAGTACCTCTTTCATGCACCTCCAATGTGATAATCGAGTTGCTCTCTTCATTGCAAACAATCCAGCCTTTCATGAGAGGAGAAAGCACATAGAAGTGGATTGTCACTACACTCGTGACATGATACAAAAGGGTATCATCACTATTATGCATGTCAGCTCGGGAGACTAGGCAGCAGATGTACTTACAAAGTCCCTAGCGAGAGGACCTTATCGGAGATGTTGTTCCAAGCTGAGTCTTATTGATAACTATGCTCCAACTTGAGGGGGGTGTTGAGATAGTAATTAGCTATGGTATTGTTATATTTTTATTTCTATGTCACCTTTCTATAATTTATCCAATAGGTTCTTCTCCTATATAAGAGAACCCTTGGACCTCTAATAAAGCATCCTATTATTTTCCCTCAACACAAACAAAACCAGTGAACATCATCATAACTAAAAATGCAAAAAAAAAATTAACAAGAGAGAGTCACTCACGAACCTGATGATCAGAGATTTTAACGAGCACAAGGAAGAAATCATTGTCGACCACCCGGGTATCCTTCACCCCAACCACAACATCCTTCTTCAACTTTGACAACTTCGGGTCTGCGCCTTCCTCCACTTCTGTTACAAACCACCCCTCCTTAAAAAGCTTTACACAAACATCACTCATCTGGAATGCCTCGAAGTGGACATCTGCTCCACCGTCCTCGTTCACCTCCAGCTTTACCACCGCTGTCACCCACTCCTCAATTCCGCCTTCTGCGTGCAACTCTGCGGCTTGCAGCACCTCCCTTCGGGACATCGTGTACTCCCCCTGCTCCCTTCCAACAGCCTGTGTGAATATAAACCCCACCCGGTGCATCCCAAGCACGGCGGCAATTGCATCAACCGCGGCCTCCTCGTTCGAATCACGCAACAGAAGAAGGTCCTCCTCAGTCCCCTGCTGTGGGGGTTCATAGATGAACTCGACCTCCACACGGGCGCCCGGGCCGTCAATGGGCTTCTCAATACGCCCATACATGAACCCCCCGCGCTTGACGGCGAAGGCGAGGGTCTCAGAGGCGTAGCGCTGGAAGGCATCTGCTGCGGAGCGATCAAAGGAGACGGAGTCGGCGTGGGGGGTCTCCTGGCGAGAGACGCGAACCTGACGGGCAATGAGGTCATCCATGGTCATCTTGCGGCCGAAAGAACCAGCGGGGGAGACATGGGGCCCACCAGGGACGTGGCGCTCGCCGTCGTAGAGAAGGAAAAGGAGGGAACCGTGGGAGATACCGACGGAATTGAGAGGGGCGGTGTCAGGCAGAGTGGGGACAGGGTGGGCCGCGTGCGAGGGGAGGAGAAGGTTGCGGTCGAGGGATAGGCATTGAGCGGGGGCGGGGACGCCCAGCTGGGTCTCGATTAGGGTTTTGAGGCCCGCGACAGTAATGGAGGACGAGTCGGGGACAGTCACGCGCTCCAGGCCGTCGCGGCTGCGGACGCGGACTACGATCATCTTCTCTTCTGCTGAGAATGGCCGTGCGTCCCAAGTCGGGGGAGTGACGATCGGCTGAGCCCGGATGAGAAGCGAAGAAGAGAAGTATATGTTAGACGTTTGGGTAAGCTTGATTTGGAGTTGTGTTTCGCGTGCGTGCGTGTGAGAGCGCGCGCAGCGTGCGTGCGTGTGAGAGCGCGCGCAGCGTGCGTGTGTCTGTGTGGGGAGCGAGGGTTTGGCTTTGGAGTTTTTGTTGGATATGCCTCTTAAATTGGATACCATGGGAAGGTGGTATTGTTAACATTTTTAAATTATACATTAATTGATTGTAATTAAATAAATAGGTAAGAAATTTTAATATTTAAAAAAAATATGGATAAATTGATACTCGTGTTTGGAACTGGTGCGACATGCCCAAATCGATACCATGTGTGTATTGCAGCGGCCCCATCTCCACCTAGATTTGCAACATTTGCCAATTTTTTCTAGCATATCTGATGATTGCATTTTTCTTCTAAGCTTTTACGAATTTGTAGTTAAAATAGGAGCGAAATGTGTGTTCACGTATATGTGTGAAAGAGTGTGTGCAAGAGTTTGCATGTACACACGACACTAAAATTTCTTCCCGCAAATTTTAACAACCAATAAACCTAACTTCCTAAGATTTAGATACTCACTACACATTCATATATAATGATTAACTTTCAAAATGTAAAGCATGAAAAATAAAGAATAAAATATTTTAACAACATTGTATGTGATTATGGTTCCCACAAATTTTTAATTCTATGCATAGTCCACAATATAATTACATGACTGAAAATCTTAAACCATGGAAATTTAAAAAATAATAAACCAATAAGTATTACTGTACATACGAAAGTGTATGCTTAAGTATGGTAAAAGCTATGGGAACTACAAAAGTAGTTCAACTTTACATTACTACAATTCTACTAGTGAAATTGTACATTAAAGTCTTATACAAACTTTGGATCCTCAAGCCACGATTGTCGCCCCAGCAGCTTGCAAACTGTGTTGGATTTTCAAAAGAAGTATGTATGAACAAAAGGCTCAATACAGCTAAAACAGGCAAACACTAGTGCACACTAACTAGAAGTGTAAAACAGTAGAGAGAGGTGTGTTCATGTTCCATTATTTGTCATATATGTAGTTACTTGCTCACCCAAACTGTTTGTAAATATTATTATCTTAAGTTACATGCAATTTCTCTACTTGTACTCTACAAGTGTTTATATTCATATTCACATCGCGAGGTCATCCATATATATTTACCCATATTAACCATTGGGTTCGATCATGCACATAGAGGCACACAAGTAAATTTTCAAGGAATATGCTATCATATACAATTCGCAACGATTCACACATCCGACAAGTGATTCGATACTTTTTATCATCGACATATTGAACCATCATAAAAACGCCCAAGTCCACTAATCCACATTAGAATAAGCCTTCAATGGTATAGGGCACGAGTCCGGGCTTTCAATCATTGTCCGTCGTATTATAGTACACTCGAGAATCTTCATCTGAGTATCTCTATTTTTATTTCTCTAGGGGTAGGAAACCATTTCATTATTCACCTCCTCCACTAAACACATTCTCAGAACTCCCCTCATAATGTTAACACTCGGAACATTAATTAGTAAGGCCAACACCAACCACGATCAAAGTAGCAACTTTATGTATGAAAGCAAAATATAAACTACCCAACCAGGCAATTCGGCATCAAACTTTATCGAGTAGACACCAGAAAAGCATCGAGCCCTAAGTACTATATGTCACCTAGTCAATGCAACTCAGGTCGAGGGCATCTAGGTTTCTGCCCGAGGTAACAAGGGTGCATGTGAAGGAATTTTAATACTTTGCATCATGAAAATGTAAAAAATGGTAAACGATTTGTAATTATAATGAGAGTTCATCACATGAACTTAGATTTCAACACAATAAAAATTATGCATTACGAAACCACGTGATTAAGAAAACATATTTCATAATTATAATGCATATGAATATTAGGAAGATATTAGGGTTACCTCTTGAAGCGTGATTTTTTGAGAAAGGAAACCTCTTAAATCAAGTCTGATATACACGTGCTTCTCTTTACGGGTGTGATGATGAATCATGTAGCTTCCAACAAACTTCGATGTTGACTTCTTCTTGAAATTGTACCCACAATGATGAGATCACGATGATCTCAAGCTCCTGATTTTGTCGAATGAAATTGATCCCTCCTTTATGTTCGAGAAGCGCAGAGAAGAAGATGATCTTCTCTCACAAAGGGCCACGCCAATATAGAGAAGAGCAGGGCGCTTTGTGGAGGTGTATGGTCTTGTTGTAGAAGAGGGTAGACGTGTATACGAGAGTTTTGAATTCTCACACCTCTTCTCAACTCTCAAGGTAATAGAATTTCGGCGGAATGAAGCAATGCTTTAGGAGAGAAGCTAATCCCTTTCTTATATACCAGGGGGGGCTATGAAGAGTCCTATTGTTCATAGTAGACGTCCTTTCTCTCTACCATTGGAAGATAAAATCAAAGGCAAGGACTAAATTCTTGTCCTTCAACAAAAGGACTTGATTTATATCATTTAGTTATCATTTAAAAAATAATCAAATATAATAAAAAATAAGAGAGCCTGATCTCATAAGGACTCTCATAGTGGACGTCCCATGCTTCTCTAAGCATCGACACCCACCTTGTCCTCTTTATTGTTGAAGTTGTTGTTTATATTATCTTATTGATAATCTAATTATCATTATTAAGAACTTACGAGAAAACCCTCATACCATATGAAACTTATTCACATGCCCACAGAAAAATGTAAATCTAATTTACATTTAAATTCCAATGTGAATTATATTCTCACAAGTGCCTTGAAATAATTATATGATTTAAATTCATATAGATACTAATTAGTATAAATCATTGTTCACATTAATTAATGAATGGTGAATCATATTCAAAAAAATACTCTTGTAAAAATTTTAATTATGACAATAGCAATTATTGTCTCAATTTTGACATCGCATAGTACGAGTACTAATCCAATTAGGACTCGTGAGTTACAGTCGTAGATACTTGGAGATAATGTCACGGAGATCAAACTATCCATGTATAATGACTTGAAATTATGAAAATGATTGACCGCTTTCTACACCAAGCTAATCGGTGAGAATTACATTGTAGTCGGGCAGAAATCAATTCATCGAACACACTAAAAGATTGATCAATTTAGAACAATGTAAATGGCAAGTTATTTTAACTTGGGTGAATCAAAGATCGATCACAGGGAAGCAACTATCAACCTAGGAATATTTCATATTGTAAAATGCTCAAGGTTTCCAAAAGGAATTTCTTCAAGATTTTTAAATGCAATTAAATGAGTCATGCAAATGTTGGCCGAGTTTAAGGGCTATTCATCGATTTTTCAATTGAATCAAATTAAAAATTTATGAAACTTAGTCAGAATGTTAAATGATGCACAACTAGGATACTGTGAAAGTTTGGAATTCATCAAGTAAGAAAATAATATTTAACAAATCACTAAATGCAAAAAAGATGAATCCAAATAAATGAATTTTAATAAATATAAATTTTCAATAATTTTTAGAACAAAATTTACCGTAAATAGCTCTCTCAAGGCATTCATAATAACTTTAAGTTTCGAAAAATATTAAATACAATGGTAAATAAAAATTAATTACAATAAACATAAAATAATTTATGTTAGGACAACAATGCATGCAAATGAAATAATTTTTGGGTATATTAAAGAACAATGTTAAATCTACTCGTGGGAATTTTTTTAGAAGATTTTTTTTTACCATTACACGATTTATTATGAATTTTAGATCTCAACTAAGGTAAGATAGGATAAATTACACCACAATAATTATAATAAATTATAGAATGACCAAAATTTACTAATAATTAACACAATGAATATAATTTAGTGTACGTCAACATGCACTTTTATAAATTCAATATGATGATAAATGAAGGGTTGAAATGCAGTCCTAACACAAGATTCTAAATGCAATATTCAAAATAAAAGACAAATAAACAAAACAGTGCTTCGGTAATTATTTTATTACCACATGAAGCGAGTGAGTTGTTGCAAATATTTCAGTGGAGTTCCACATGTCTATTGTAAAGATTTAGACTGAGATGTAAATACAAATAGTATAGTATACTTCTTCACAATGTCGCCACTTAGACACATGTCGTGCTTCAGATTTCACTAGATGCGAAATGAATGGCTGGAGATTAATGGGATCCATGATGGTTCAGATCTTTGGGCCAACAAAGATCCAGCGGGATCTATATCTCCTAGTCTTCCAGAGCAAAGGGGTTGACGACTGGCTGCGTCGTAACAATGTTTTTCCAATGGAAGAGGGTTTGATGATGGTTTGTGATGCTCGGAGCAGTCTTGCAGCTTACAGGGGAGGCACTAAAGGTCCAGAGATAGTGATTGGACCTTTGATGAAGTGCATATGGATTTCACGTTCTAGGGATCTAAGCCATGAGCGAGTGGCTGGAGTCGATGCTCGGAAGGTCAGAGGAGCTTCATATCCTGCTATTGTGTATGAGGTGGTGCGACGGTAATGGTCTTCAATGATCTGTGAAGCTTGGGCATGGTTGATGGAAACTTGCTAATGCTTGGCATGAAGACGGTAAGACAATGCACCTAGAGGAGCAGAGAATGAGCAAGATGATGTTCCCTTTATTGTGAACCTCAACGAGACAAGATGAAAGAAGCGGCTCTATTGGATGCGGGATGTGCTGCTCAAGATGGATCTTGAGATCTGAACAAGGGTGTGATGAAGATAATGCACGAAGGTGTTATTGATTTATCTTGTTCTTCTTTAATGTACCATGGCAGAGTAAGGAAGGGCCCCGGTGGTGATGACAATTTGGAGAAGTAGCTATTGCTCTGGTGGCCTATGAGGGTACGAATGTAGTGTGGGTTCTTCTTGAAATCCATATAATTACAAGTGAGGATGGTTTGTTCAAGACCTCGAGGACCTGGCTATGCATTAAAGCACAACGACGGGAGGGACGAAGTGGTGATTGATCCTTTATCAATGTGATGGAGAGGAGCAAGATGATGATAGGTTGTGCTTGGGTAAAAGGTTAAGACAATGACATTACTGAAGAATATCCGTTTCATCGCCTTTATTCTTTCATTTTGGCCTCAAATCCCTAGCTAAGTGCATGCATATATCATTAATTTGTAAAAATATACACCATGTAATTTGCACCGAAATATGTAGAAAATATTTTATATTTATTATATTTAATTCCAAAATAAAAGAATAATAGAAGGAAAGAAACATAAATGAAACTCCATAGGTGATGAGTGATCCTAGACCTCGAGACCAAGTCATCATGATGAATTGCACAACAAAGAATAAAGTAAGGAGAGATAAGGCAGAAGAACCGTACAAAGATACCCATAAAACCATACATAAAACCCTAATTTCTATTCATCTATGATCAATTTTTTATACCTATTTTATTATTTTTACCCTTCAAATAATAAAAACCCAACATGAATGTTGTAGATAAAAATATAAAGAAAAAGACAAATTATTTCACAGAAAAGGACAAATTATTTCATCTATGATTACTTTTCTCTATATTTCACAAAATATAAAGAAAAAATACAAAACAATTAAAGTAATTAAATTAAATATATATTTGAATAAATCATCAATATAAATTAACCCAATCAAATCAATTTCCATTAAAGGATTAGGAAAAGAGGCTAAATCCTTCCTAATAAAAGGGGGACTTGAATTAGGACTCAAGGGTGGTCGTCCACCCTCCTTATATGGAATAAGAGCTCCTTTTCCTATTTATGTGAGATCATGTATCTCACATAATCCTCTAATTATTTACAACAACTTTTATTGTAGATTATTTCACAAAAATTATTCCAAATTATTTTGCAAAATAGCAAGCATGCTAGTGGAAATTTATGAATCATGTTCACAACCCAAAATAAAATGTAAAGTACTCTTTATCTAATTGTCTAATGATCTAATTCACACCAACATTTAAATTGTAGATATTATTTACAAATAACTCGCTCTTATGGTTAATATGTATAGTGTTATCCATATTGTTCATATCCATGGTAAGTAATCAAATTTAATTATATTGGATAACATTCTCATGCATCTAAATAATATGGATCAAATTCACATTATTCATGATAATTAAATATTATCTAGTTATCCATTTCTCAATGGTTAGATACACATTTTATCAATGGTATTATTCTTGAACTCCTTCAATAATAATGCACTTTCTCTGTGGATACTTGGAGATAAGGACAGAGCGATTGTACGTTCCACGTATAGTGACTTGGATATCGAGATCATATCTCAAATTTAGATTTCAGGGACCTCTCATAGATGCTTAATTAAACTAAGACTATAGATCTAATCTTCTCATTGCATCTAGATCACATTCAAATCAATGTCCAACATTTGGACTATGACTCGATCACCTCTCTACTGAGAGGAGTCACTAAAATCCAAACATATTTCATCACTTCATCGGAATGGAAGTGTCATGGTTATACAATCATTTATGATCACACTACCCTCAAATATTCCAAATATATGTACATCCTACATGATGGTGGTCTTATAATAAACCCGAAGATAAAGATCAATTTTACATTGTCATCTTCAGGGTTTTATCACTAAGTTTCTCTTTCGATCATTGCAAGTTAGTATCAATCATATGCTTTCCAAAAGCATGTATCATACCTACAAATTCTTATCATGCTTCCAAAGGAAGATGACCATGCATGGAATTCGTTTTATCCCAATACTTCACGAATGAGATTATGTCTTCCAATTCATAAGTTAATTATGATCCCTTTGAGAGATCATGTTACTCACACACCCTTGTATGCACACTAGCTTGTCGGTGTATAGACCTTGATTAGACCATTAACAGTTTGCCAAATGTACATACTCAAACATCTAGCAATACATCTGTCTCCAGTCAGTGGACGGATGACTATATCGTGGCAGCATGTGACATATGTCTTTGGTTATCTTGATATCGTTAAGTCAACTCTTTGACCTAACTTATCTGATACCTCCGAATCTCTATTCCTATGCAAAGGACCTGCATCAAGGGGTTGGTCAGATATCAGCCTACAGAGAAGGATTCTCAAATCCATCTCAAGCTGGAGATCATCTCTTAAAAATCATTTGATGGTGGCGATGAGTCCTTGATCCAACTCCTTAGATATATATCCACGAAGCAACCCCTATGATTCAATCAATTGTTCTATGATCATTAAGATGACCATGGTACATAACCCTAATTGTATCAAGGGACCTTATAGTGCATTCATTCACTTAATCTCAGACACGGAGTGAAATAAATCAATAACCTTTATTGATATATCAAACATTACAATAACATGGTTCACCTCGGGCTCACATGGCTGAGAGGAGGTAGGGTGGATCAAAGGTTTGGAGTAGAAGATGGATGTATAAGGTAGAAGATCTAGGGTTTAGATTGGAGTTAGGTGGCAGATCGAGTGTGGGAAGAAATAAGTGAAGTTCAAATGTTAGAATGACTTAAATGAACTGACTTCTCGAAGAAGATGCATGTGTGTCAACACCACATAATTCAAAGTGTAAAATTACTTTATGAGTTGTAAGAAATAATGGATAAAGTTTTTAAATATATACATGAAAATAATATATATATATAATTAATTTATCTAAATTATGGTATATTTTACATATATAAATAATATATGTTTTATGACATATAAATAAAATATCAATAAATATATAATATACTTTATAAATAACATTTACATTTTTAATTTGATGTTTTAATGAATAAGGTACCATTTTATATTTTATTAATTTATATAATAATATATAAGGTTTGCGTGAATTTTTTGTAGAATTTAATAAATTATGTTACATAGATTAAAAAATATATGTATATATAATGCAATTTAATTTTATCTTTTTTAGAGATATTTGATTTATTTAAAATAGTAAGTTATGATTTATTTTATAAATAAACTACAAGATCAAGAAAATACTCAAAAATTACTAAATCAATTGTACTATAAATAGCAACGTAATAAATTCAACAGCCCAGAAATCTAGTTGTTATTAGGCCCAAATATTGACTTTTTGCAAATGGACCCCATTTTCAATGAAACTGCCTTCATTAATTAGAGAATTTTATATATTGAAATTTGAAGGTGAGTAGAGTGAAAATGGTCTTCGTAGGTGAAGTTATGATGTTCAAAAGTTGGAGAAGTGACAATTTGGAATTCTGATAAATTGGCATATATATATAAGTTGGAATTTTTTATTTATGTTTATATTTTATATATGTTTTTTTCTACGCAATGGTGAAGACTTTAGTGAAAATATTTACGTGTGAATTAAATAAAATTATGTGAAGGTTGTATCTATACAATAATGAATTGAATTAATATTTAATATGCACAGTTAGTTATTTTTGTATTTTCTTCCTTATCTCCCCCTATTTTATTGTTCGTCGACCAAGTCATGTTGATTTGATCTCGAAGGCTAGGCTATAAAATATATCTTCCAGCTATATTTATATTTTCTAAGTCATACTGTACAATATATACATACACACACAGAATCTATCGTGTTTTCTTTTCTTTTTTATTATTTTATTGTCTTTTTGAAGCATACAAATGAGGTTTTATTCATGTATGTGTGATGAATCCACGATTCATCTTCTCAATATATTGATCTTAGCAAAATCTCTGAACAAAAATCTTAAATAAATGTCTCTAAAATCAATAAATTAATAAAATAACTCTTGTAAATAAAATATTATATTTATTATATATTACATTATATAAAACAAACTAATAATAAAAGGCCATAAAATAAAGGAGTTTTTCACAAGTAAATAGTCTAAATTTCATGTATTTTTAATAATTTCATTTTAACTCCTTTTTGCTAATTATTTCTCTGACTAATTTATAAACATGTAAATAAAAATAAAAAAATCAAAAATAAATTTTACCATAAATAAATATTCTTAGATCCCAAAGAGAAGAAGATGTAAAGTCCAACTTCCCGGCCAAATTCCCGCTCTGTATGAACTTCAAATTTATCAAATCACTTTTAAAGTTAAAAAATTATCTATCTAATGAAAGTGGTTTCATTAAAATTGGAGTTGATTTGCAAAATTTAAATTTTGGTACCTCGTTGTATATTGTACATAATGCAATAAACGTGACTTTGATTTTCTCTTGTACAGATCTAGTCCTTATTTAATTATTTTTCTATTATTTTATTTATTATATATTTTACTAAATCATGTAATAAGGCAAAATGACTTTGAATATAATGTACATATTTTTCTTTTTTTCTTTTTTATTTTCTTTTCTTAATTACTAAAAAATAAAAAACTGTATTTATTTTATTTTTAGTATTTTTATTTTTATTTTGTAAATATATTTTATTAAAAATAAAAAAAATTAAAATTTGAAAAGTATAAAAATAGTGTACATATGGTTTGTTCTGTTCATTATTTTTCTTCTTTATTTTATTTACAATTTCTCCATTTTCTTTTATTTTATATTTTCCTTTTTAATAGCCTATTTTATTTTCGTTTCTTTTTTTAATGTTCATTTTCCACACTAACTTCAATCTTCTTCTGTTAACCACCAAGTCTTCACCTCCCATTCAACTCCACCATTTCATCTAATAACGGGTGTCCGTGAGAGGAGAGTCCTTAGATTGAACTTCATTTGGGAGGTCTTCTTATAGATACTCACGCTTCAAGAGGTAACATTTATCTCTTCTTATTATTCATGCGAATATAAGAAATCTCTTTTGTTAGGATTAGAGTCAAATTAGGATTAGCACTCCTTATGGGGTGGGACTCCTAATCCTAATAGTAGTTGAGTTGTATTCTTTGTATAGTCCTAAAGGATGTATGACTAATGAGTTGCAATTGAGGTACATATAGAAGAGGTAAGAGGCACTGCCTCCACATCACCACGAGAACAAAGTAACCCCTATAGAGGGGGAGAGAGAAGAAAGAGATGAGAGAATATGGGAATAGAGAGAGTTGCACTCGTTCTAGCTTATAGTGATCTTTCTTCTCCAGTGGTAGCGACAGGTGATTGACTATCATTATATCTGGTATTTATTCCTTTGATGTTCTTTCAAGGTAGTGGTTGATTGTGCATCCATATCAGAGTGTTCATCCGGTATCTAAGCAGAGACGATACCGATAGTTCGTATCCCTGATAACCGGTATCAGAGCCTGGTTCGACGACATCGAGGGATACTACATGGCGGATCAGAGTGAGGTTCGTGTTGATGAGATGACGCGATGCAACAAATGCATAATCCTCAGAAGTTTTGATATGGTGGTCGCTCAGAGAAATCAACCAGTGGTTGATTAACGTCAAATTTGCCTCTTCGATAATCGATGAATTGTAGTATAGGAGGCAAATTCGGTTCAGCAAAAAAAACAATATTTGAATGTTGTGGAGTATTTATACTTGGCAAGTCTACCAAGGTCGAATACAGGGACACGAGCCACTCTATCTATTTATCGAATTTTTACTAATTAAGATCAAGTGTGAATTATTTCTTGATTCCAAGTGTCTATGAAAATTCATGATGCACTATGCAAATTACAATACAATAAAGTAATGCATGTAGTTTTTAGTTGATTTTTATGCGATTATAAGATGATGCATGAAAGTAATGCAAGGGAACCTGTATGCAAAACAAAAGATTACAAATATACCCTAAAAAGATCACTGAAAATGAGCAACATAATAAGAATTGAAATCAGAGTCACTTTGATCACAACAATAATATCAATCATCAAATCAGAGCAAGGACAAACAGAGGAAGGTCATCATCTAACATTAAAAATCACTTCTTTTAATATGAGGTCGGATGAGAAAATGAGACATGCCATGAGATAGATGAATAAACAAGGATTAAAACGACACTAAAATCATGCAATTTGGACCTACAATGCTCAAGTTATGAAGAAAACAGTGCAGGGGCATAATTGTAAATAGAATGCAAGAAATAAAAAGGATAACTATTACAAATCGGTCCCTGGAAGGACCCATTTGTAAATATTAAAATCTGCCTGGGCCCCGGTGTATTTTTTCCATGTGCGTGGGGGCTTTTTTATAATTCTTCAAACTCGCAAGGACCTCTCTGTAAAATACCCAAGCGCGCACGTGCTGAGCACACGCATAAGACCAAAATGTAATTACCAAAACTTCCGGGTTGATCGTGCAATTTACCTAAGCCCGCACGTACAGAGCACGTGGGGGGAGGGGGGCTTAGCTCGGGGCTTGCATCAGGCTCGGGACACGTGGCAGCATCTGGAGGCTCAGGGCAAGGTTCGTTGAACACGAGCTTATAAGTTCGACGTGAGACTCGGTGCATCCACGTGTCTTCATCAGAGCCGTCCGATCCAGATGATCGGACGACACATGTAGTGTCGTCTCCTCCGTAGGCTGCCGGAGAAGACGGGCCTTTGGCAACCTACCATTTGCTCCTTCGTGATCTAGATCAGCATCTGAACGTCGGGGAAGACTGTCGATAGTCTGGAGAAGATCATAGAGTGCGGCGACGCTCCGGAGCTGGTCGGAGGTGAAGGTCGGTGAAGCCTTGCCGGAGGAGAAAAGCTCGAAGGAGCTCCGATGCTATCTCTGGCCAATCAAAGTTCCTGCTGTTGGACATGTGAGCCCACGACGAGCCATTATGCAATAAATGTTATTGCAAATATCATTCCCTGATCTGAAATGAAGAATAAATAATTTGCATAATAGGTCCCTCTGTACAATTAGGGTTATGTACCATGGCTATCTTAATAATCATACAGCTGTTGATTCAATTATTGAATCATAGAGGCTGGTGCTTGGATGAATATCTAAAGAGTTAGATTGAGGACTCATCAAGCACCGTCAAATGATTGTTAAGATGTGATCTCCAGCCCGAGTAGGAGATGGCAATCCTTTCTCACAAAGGCTGATATCTGTCCGACCTCTTGATGCAGGTCCTCTGCATAGGAATAGAGATTTAGAGGTGTCAGATTAGTTAGGTCAATGGGTTGACTTAACGAGATCGAGATAACCTAAGTCCTATGTTGAATGCTGTCACAGCATAGGCACGCATCCTCTGACCGGAGACAGATGTATTGCTATATGTCTGAGTATGTACATTTGACAGACCAATAGGTTGATGACCTAACCAAGGTCTATACACCGGCGCGTTGGTGTGCATATAAGGGCATATGAGTAATACGATCTCTCAAAGGGATCATACAGATTCACTACTGAACCGGAAGACATGAGCTCACTCATGAGATATTGGGAAGAATCAAATTCCGTGCACGGTCATCTCGCTTTGGAAGCTTGACTGAATTTGTAGGTTTGATATATACTTTTTGAAAGTATATGATCAAGACCTAGGTATGGTATATGCTTTTGGAAAGTATATGATCGATACCAAATCCCAATGATCAAATGAGAAACTTAGTGATCAAACCCTGAAGAAGACAGTGGAAAAATTGATCTTAATCTTCGGGTTGACCATGGGTCTTCCAGTATGCAGGATGTACAGGTATTGGGAATACCTGAAGGGTGATGTGATCATAAACGATTGTATATCCATGACGCTTCCATTCCGAGGGAGTAATGAAACAGGTCTGGATTTTAGTGACTCCTTTCAGTAGAGAAGCGATCCGATCTTAGTCCAAGTGTTGGACATTGGTCTGAATGAGATTCAGATTCAATGAGAAGATTGGATTTGCGGTCTTGATTTAATCAAGCATCTGTGGGAGGTTCGTAAGATCTGGATTTGAGATAAGATCTCAATATCCAAGTCACTATACGTGGAATAATACAATCGCCTTGTCCTTATCTACAAGTATCTGCGGAGAAAGCACATTATTCTTGAAGGGGTTCAAGAATAATTCATTTGATGAACTTCATATCCAAGCAAGAAAAACTTGATGATTAAATGAGATTTAATTATCAAGCATAATATGAATATGATTCATACTATTATCCAAGATAATTAAATGAGATTTAATTATCAAGGATTAGAGAATGTGGATAATACTATCCATGATATATGTGTATTATAAATGTGATTTATAATATGTATATATAAGAGAGAGAATTTATGTAAATAGCATTTGTTAATTAATAGTGTGAATTGGATTCACATTTGTTAATTAATTGGAAATGCAATTTACAAATTAGTTTGGGTTGTGAATATGATTCACATAATGTTCAATGGCATGATTGAAATATTCAAAAATTAATTTAGAATTAATTTGGTGGATATTTTTGTGATAATTGAGAGATAATGTAATATAATAAAAAGGAGAAACAGAGCCACCAAATTTAAAGGTGGCGTCACCCATGAAAGAGTCATGGGTGACGCCCCTTAATTTTAGGAGGCTATATTGACTCCATTTTATTATGATGATTAATCTCTCGACTAATTTATTTATGTTATATTAAAATTGTGTTGATAATGTTGCAACATATATTTAATTTAATCGTAAATAAATGTTGTTGGTTTTAATCAACAACAATCATTACCATTGATCTTACATAGACCAAGCCTAGCCGTTGGATCTATGAGTCCATGGATTGAGATCCAATGGATCCTAAACTAATATAAAAGGAGGGCTAGGGTTGCCTTCCATGGTACATCATTAAGAGTTGTACAAGGTGACAACTCTCTCCCACTCTCTTTCTCATTCTCGCCCTCTCTCTCTTTCTCTTCTCCATTAAGTGGCCGTCCACTTTGTGTTGAGAAAGGAGAGACTCTCGGCTTCTTCTTCGACGACTCGATCATCTCTTTCTTCTTTGGAGTTTCTTACTTTAAAGAAAGACGACGGATTTCGTTTGACGAAATCGGGGGAGCCATCGCTTGGATCTTCATCGAGGATTGCGGGAAGGAACGTGACTCATCATCGCGCCCGCAAGTGCGTTCTTCGTGGATCGAACTTAAGATAGGAGGATCTCTACTTTGGGATCTCGCGATCACAACCACGCTCCAAGAGGTATTCCTTATACTTGGTGGTTTGATGAAACGATCCGAGAAGTGTTCTCGTGATCATGTAGTTTCATCTTTAGTTTAAAAAATTTTAATTTCCGCTGCATCTAGCGACAAGTGCGACTAGTTGCCCCGATTGCATACGATGCGATCAACACGCTTCCGTGATGTGCTTAAGGATTCTCAATATCCTTCACCTGCAAGGGTTAGTCATAGCCGACGTTGTGCGAGTGTGTGCGAATGATTAGGGAGTGAGTGAAGGCCGCGAGGGTGACGGGAGGCGGTGGACTTGAGGTTCTTCTCCGGCGTGGCAGGGGAAGAAGTGGGTCGGAACGGGGGAGGGTCTGGAGAAGGGAGGGGTGGTCGGCGAGGATGAGTGATGTATGGTGGAAGTGCTGGAGGGGTTAGGCGAAGGTGAAGATGATGACAAGCGGAGGTATAAATGGGAGAAAACACAAGAAAAAGCAGGGAAAGGAGGCCTCATCGAAGAGGGGAATCCAGTGAAAGCAGTGGCCTGGGCTGGGCTTCAGATGGAGCCCCGGTCTTCGCACAACGAGGTCGATCCTTTCTCGGTGGTTGGCGGAGCACGGTGGCGCCCGCAGCATGGTCAAAAGACCGTGGATCGCACATGGGGATGGCGACCATCGTCGCCTCAACAAGGTCACCCTCCGCTGTCACCGGAGGGTGGAGGAGTCTAGGACGGAGCCCGTGAAGTGGTGGATGGTCATGAGAATGGAGGGAGGAGCGGTTTTTATAAGTGGTGTTTCGGCCATTACATGTGGTGCTGGGGAAGGTTTCGAACGGTTGGGGGAGTGATTGAGGAGTGAAGACGGGGGTGGTGAAGGTGGCACGAGGAAGGCGGATGATAGGGCTTCATGGGGGAGCGTTTTGATGCGGAGGGGGTGGCTTGTGGTGCTTTCCAAAATTGGAAGGGGGCGGCGCATCGGAGATGGCAACGTCTGGGAAGGGGGGTTACAGAGGAGGAAGACGACTGGCAGGCCTTTGGATCCTTAGATCCAACGGTTAGGATGGGAGTGAGGGTTGAGGGGTGACATGGAGGAAGGAGAGACGTAAGATGAGGAGCGATCGAGCGGTTGTGTTTAAGGCGCTAGGGAGCGGTTGAGATTTGATCAAAAAGAGGATCGAACGGTTGAGGGTGAAGCAGAGTTCGACGGATGAGATTGAGGCGGACAGAAGGAGATCTGACGGTCAGGAGTGGTGATGGGTGGAGGAAGGAGGAGCGACCGCGTGGCGGCTCCAGAGAGCGCCACGGGGCTGCTCCAGGAAATTCAGAATTATACATAAAAAGAAAAATACAAAAGGAATAGTTAGAGGCAAAATTAGGAAAAAGTCAAAACATGAAAGTTGTTCGTCTCGATGGGATCTACAAGTTTCATGTTGGTCAAAAAGTCAAATGAGATCATTTGTACAAAAAGTATTTTTGTGGGTATTATTAAGGGGGTAAAAACACCGCCTATTTGGTTTCTGAGTTGTTTTTGTATTTTTTTAGTCTTCTAAAGGTTTGTGAATTACAAACAATTACTCAGCCTAATTTATAAAGGTTTTTGTTGAGAAAATAATTACAAATAAAATAATGACTATTAAATACAATTAATTAAGGTTAATTATACACAATATGTTACAAGATAATAATAAAGAATTAATGGTGATTTTTATTGGATTGATTGAGCTAGGGGTTTAATTTGTGGCTTTTAGCATATGATGAATACGAGATTCATCAGTGGCACACTGAGAGCATCCAATAACAGGTGCCTCTCCCAAAAGCGGTGAGTTCCTGCTAATGAAACTTGTAGATGAGAATGATGGCCCAATGCAGACCAAAGATGATAAGAGATCGCGATGAAATTCAACTCAAGGGGGAGATTGTTAAGATTAGAGTCACATTAGGATTAGGAATTCTAATGTGGTGGGACACCTAATCTTAATAGTAGTTGAGTTTTATTCTATTTATAATCTTAAAGGATGACTATGGGATTGTAATTGGCTATATATATGATGAAACTCGTATTCATCATGCTAAATTTGGTCTATTAGGCTCGATTCTCCAAAACTCACATGCATTTAATCATTAACAAAGCATCATTATCATTCATACATGTGTTAATAATATCATGCATAATTGCATTAAAAATCCCAAGTGTAAATTAGACCAAAAAGCCGCTAACTTCTCTTATTTTTAATTAATTCATCCTAACACCGATTGACCTCAAACCACCTCCATTATGTAGATAATACTAACTTTATTAAATAAAAAATACAAAAAATACTCACTCCAATAAGTGTGAAATAATCCCAAAGCCTAATTTCACATCTTACAGACTAGAATGAGCATATCTCCCACATACAGTGTCCGATTCTAGTCCACGCACTTTTAAAGTACTCCATTTTCAAATACCTTCAAAATGAAGGAATAAGGATGAAAACGACACTAAAATCATGCAATTTGGACCTACAATGCTCAAGTTATGAAGAAAACAATACATGGGCATAATTGTAAATAGAATGCAAGAGATAAAAAGGATAACTATTACAAATAGGTCCCTGGAAGGACCCATTTGTAAATATCAAAATCTTCCTGGGCCCCGGTGTATTTTTTCCATGTGCGTGGGGGCTTTTTTGTAATTCTTCAAACTCGCAAGGACCTCCCTGTAAAATACCCAAGCGCACACGTGCTGAGCACACACATGGGACCAATATGTAATTACCAAAACTTCCGAGTCGTTCGTGCAATTTACCTAAGCCCGCACGTACGGAGCACGTGGGGGGCCTTAGCTCGGGGCTTGCAACAAGCTCGGGACACCTGGCAGCATCTGGAGGCTCAGGGCGAGGTTCGTTGAACACGAGCTTATAGATTCGACGTGAGGCTCGGTGCATCCACGTGTCTTCATCAGAGCCGTCCGATCCAGATGATCGGACGACACATGTAGTGCCGTCTCCTCCGTAGGCTGCCGGAGAAGACGGGGCTCCGGCAACCTACCCTTTGCTCCTTCGTGATCTAGATCAGCATCTGAACGTCGAGGAAGACTGCTGATAGTCTGGCGAAGATCCTAGAGTGCGGCGACGCTCGGGAGCTGGTCAGAGGTGAAGGTCGGTGAAGCCTCGCCGGAGGAGAAAAGCTCGAAGGAGCTCCGATGCTATCTCTGTCCAATCAAAGTTCCTGCAAGGGTTAGTCATAGCCGACATTGTGCGAGTGTGTGCGAATGATTAGGGAGTGAGTGAAGGCCGCGAGGGTGACGGGAGGCGGTGGCCTTGAGGTTCTTCTCCGGCGGGGCAGGGGAAGAAGTGGGTCGGAACGGGGGAGGGTCTGGAGAAGGGAGGGGTGGTCGGCGAGGATGAGTGATGTATGGTGGAAGTGCTGGAGTGGTTAGGCGAAGGTGAAGATGATGACATGCAGAGGTATAAATGGGAGAAAACACAAGAAAAAGCAGGGGAAAGGAGGCCTCATCGGAGAGGGGGATCCGGTGAAGGCGGTGGCCTGGGCTGGGCTTCAGATGGAGCCCCGGTCTTCGCACAACGAGGTCGACCCTTTCTCGGTGGTTGGCGGAGCGCGGTGGCGCCCACAGCATGGTCAAAAGACCATGTATCGCACATGGGGATGGCGACCATCGTCGCCTCAACAAGGCCACCCTCCGCTATCACCGGAGGGTGGAGGAGTCTAGGACGGAGCCCCGTGTAGTGGTGAATGGTCATGAGAATGGAGGGAGGAGTGGTTTTTATAAGTGGTGTTTCGACCATTACCTGTGGTGCTGGGGAAGGTTTCGAACGGTTGGGGGAGTGATTGAGGAGTGAAGACGGGGGTGGTGAAGGTGGCACGAGGAAGGCGGTTGATAGGGCTTCGTGGGGGAGCGTTTTGATGCGGAGGGGGTGGCTTGCGGTGCTTTCCAAAATTGGAAGGGGGCGGCGCATCGGAGATGGTAACGTCTGGGAAGGGGGGTTACGGAGAAGGAAGATGACTGGCAGGCCGTTGGATCCTTAGATCCAACGGTTAGGATGGGAGTGAGGGTTGAGGGGTGACATGGAGGAAGGAGAGACGTAAGATGAGGAGCGATCGAGCGGTTGTGTTTAAGGCGCTAAGGAGCGGTTGAGATTTGATCAAAAAGAGGATCGAACGGTTGAGGGCGAAGCAGAGTTCGACGGATGAGATTGAGGCGGATAGAAGGAGATCTGACGGTCAGGAGTGGTGATGGGTGGAGGAAGGAGGAGCGACCGCGTGGCGGCTCCATAGAGCGCCATGGGGCTGCTCCAGGAAATTCAGAATTATACATACAAAGAAAAATACAAAAGGAATAGTTAGAGGCAAAATTAGGAAAAAGTCAAAACATGAAAGTTGTTCGTCTCGATGGGATCTACAAGTTTCATGTTGGTCAAAAAGTCAAATGAGATCATTTGTACAAAAAGTATTTTTGGGGGTATTATTAAGGGGGTAAAAACACCGACTATTTGGTTTTGAGTTGTTTTTGTATTTTTTTAGTCTTCTAAAGGTTAGTGAATTACAGACAATTACTCAGCCTAATTTTTAAGATATTTTGATGAGAAAATAATTACAAATGAAATAATGATTATTAAATACAATTAATTAAGGTTAATTATACACAATAAAGGACAATTGATTTCTGAGATCTTGAGATTCTGAGATTAGCCAGCCTTAGTCATTAGGGTTTTGAACTTAATTATCCACACTTCCCTGGTTTGAAAGATTTGAGCGCTATATTGCACTCTTCATCTCTACCTTCAAAAAAATATGATCAGCACATTCACTTTCACAACTGCATGATTGATGAGATAAGTTGAGATATCACTTGAGGAACTAGGACTAGAGATTTGAGTTTAGATCTGATCTAGTGATGCTCAAGGATGGGATAAAGTTAATGAAGGCTTCAGAAAACCTGAGTATCAGCAAAATCCTAGCCAGTATATGAACAAGTTCATATGCTATCTTTTTGATATTGACCTAAGTACCAGGGTATGTTGAAACTTAATGAAAATTATTGATCAGTGTGCGCTAACTTTTGGTAAAATTAGTGGAGCTAGCCAACAAAATAAAAGAAAATGAAAAATTAAAGAAAGGCTCTATCAGCCAAAGTCAAATTCCGAATGAGCTTCCACCTATGGCGAGCTTACCAAACATTTTCAAAGTGTCCACTTGGACCAAGCGCTGATTAGGACCAAGGAGTCGGGCTGACACTAAAAAAAGGTCTCTGCATCGTAAATGCTACAAGTCTGGGTGTCGAAGGTATCTTGGATACTCAAAAGAGACTCACCCCGGTGTACTCCCAGAGAAACAAGTGAAGACGACCTCAAAATCTCTTGACGGACACATTGATCAACGAAATAAAAACATACTTGTGTTGAGTAATAAGGCACTCGAGAGGTACCTTGTTCTAATGAAAAGGAGAGAAAATCAGACACAATCCTATGCCCTCCATCATCTGACCATCCATCTACACTTTTAAGTCTGACAAACTAATGAGACGATTGACTGAAGCAAGAATAGACTTATTCCCTTCCCTGGTGTTGAGGAACAGGTTTAGAGGAGAGTCTCTTGGATTAGAAATTTTGATGATGTCTAAACTTGACTCTCATGAATGCAGTACACTAAAAATCATATCCTTATATTATACGTACAAAGAGAGAGTGTGGAAATTAGAGAAGTCGGATTCTTTTTGATTAGAGCTTGGTTGTGCCCATAATTTTAGGATCACTCAAATTAAGGGTCTTCTATGAATTAAGCTTTGAAAATTCACATGCACAGTCAGGAATGTATTCAACCAAGTCATTCATCCATGCTCGGGGACGAGCATGGTCTACGTATAGGGGTATGATGAATCTTGTATTCATCATGCTAAATTTGGTCTATTAGGCTCGATTCCTCAAAACTCACATGCATTTAATCATTAACAAAGCATCATTAGCATTCATATATGTGTTAATAATATCATGCATAATTGCATTAAAAATCCCAGGTATAAATTAGATCAAAAAGCCGCTAACTTCTCTTATTTTTAGTTAATTCATGCTAACTCCGATTGACCTCAAACCACATCCGTTGTGTAGATATTACCAACCTTATTAAATAAAAAATGCAAAAAACTACTAACTCCAATAAGTGTCAAATAATCCCAAAGCCTAATTTCACATCTGATAGACTAAAATGAGCATATCTCCCATATACAGTGTCCGATTTTGATCTACTCACATTTAAAGTACTATATTTTTAAATACCTTCAAAACGAGACCAATTTTGTAAAATTTGGAGCTCAATGTGAAAGTTCGATTCTGGGTCTCTTTTACACATTTTAACTTTTTGCTATTTTTGACCTGGGTTTTTATGTACATAATTAACTCTTTTAATTTTATTTCTTCTTCATTTGTCTTCTTTGATGAAAGTTTTATTAAGAGACGTAAAATCTAAATCCTGATTAAAACTGAAATCAAAGAAACTGTCTGAGTTCAAGTATCCGCTGTCGGTCTGTACAAAATTTGTGTGTTTCATACTTCTATTTTATTTTCCCATTTTCTTATTTATTAAAAATCTAAAAAAATTCATTTTGAAGCCTTTTCATGCTCTACCATTTAGCATAGTTTGTTAACAGATCTGAGATGGTTTATTGATAATTATTCTTTGAGGATCTTGGTTGACTCTTACAGGCTAAAATTTGACATATTTGTGTTGCATTTTCATGGATAACTTGATGAATCAATTCTTACATGGGTGCTCATATGAAGGATAGATATTGATCTCTCATTCTTTTACAGGATCAATTATTGAGGCTTCGATCAGAAATGAATGATTTATCAATATAATCATTTGTCTTATCCCGGTAATTTGCAGGATTGTCTCACAGAACTATCTTCCTTCTGCCTTCTTCTGGAGTTATTTTGACAAATATTTTTGACATAATTTCTTTCGATCGGTGATGTGATTTTGAGAATTTATTGATCATATTATTGAAGGATTTAATACATTTCAAATCACAGATCTTGGACATAATATCCTTTATTTATTTTCCTTGCATCACATTTGCATCTCATTGCATTGTACATTTTCTCAACACATAAATTAACCAAGCATTAGTTAATTATTTAATTTGATTTAAGACCACACAACTAAGAATTACCGTTCCCTGAGTTCGACCTTAGTAGACTTGCCAAGTAAAAATATTCCACAACATTCAAAGGATTGTGGTTTTTGCTGAACCAAATTTGCCTCCTATACTACGATAATTTTTCATTCTTAAAGAGGCAAATTATGCGTGCGTTCATCAATATACAAGAGGTGAGAGGTATTGCCTCCACACCACAACAAGAACGATGTAACCCCTGTAGAGGGGGAGAGAGAAAGAGAAGAAGGAGATGAGAGAGCGAAGAAACAGAGAGAGTTGTACTTGTTCTAATTTATAGTGATCTTTCTTTTCCGGTGGTCGTGAGAGGTGACCGACCACCGTTATATATGGTATTTCTTTCTTTAACATGCTTTCGTGGTGGTGGTTGATTGTGCATCCGTATCCGAGAGTTTATCCCATATCCGAGTAGTGGCAATACTAGTAGTTCGTATCCCCAATATGAAATCGTTTCCTTGAGTTTATGATTTCATATTGCAATAAATTTTTGTTATGCTAAAACCTGCGTTCATGCTACGAATATTTTGAAATAGAAAATTGTTTGAGATTGTTTTCTGCATTTTCATGATGCGAAGTATTAAAATTCGTTCACTATGGACAAGTACTTTGCTAGCTAACTAAGTTGTGCCTACCTCCTAAGCCTCCATCAGATCATAACCCATTTTATACACATATTTAGTTTTTCTTAGTATTACTTTAATCAATCATTTAGTATTCAATTATCGTAGACTCATCTATCAAAGGAGAAAAACATTATCAAAGGAGTCATAACTATGATGCAATCCTTGTATAAACTAAGACCCATGCATAAGTGTGAAGCTTCGACTACTTTGATTAGTAATACTCTCACTCTCAGGATCGGGAGCATATATCTTAAGAAGTTGTAGCTTCGTCCACTGAGTCAACTTAGAGGAGTCTCATTCACCCCAAAATAAACTGGGTACAAGTACGGAACTATATGTTGAAATGCACACATGCAATCATACAAAGCTCTCCAGAGTACCTACAACCACCTCATTTTGTGTTTCTCCTTGAGTGATACTGACTTACTGTTAGTTTATCCATACTACAAAGTTGTGTATCCACCTTGCAATATTTATCTCCTCCCCCCCTTGCATGTACTGTTATGCTTAACTCAACAAGTTATTCTTAGGTCTTAACCATGAATTACATAAATTGAAGATTGATCCATCTAATATTTAGGTGACCCTCGAGATATAACCATTCCAAAGGTATCTCGTTCCTTTATTCAAGGCATGCTCGTAATAGATTATAAAACAACACCCAATGCATTGAGTTTCATAATCACTCAATAGAGTTGTTAGAACATGTATCCATACTCCTATCCCAGGTCAACAATCACAATTCGTATCTTTCCAAGATTAACCATATATGCCCAAAAGATATAACAATTCCGTTTCTTATTTGTTTCAAGCGTTCTTGATAACAACTATTAGGATCAACTCACCCTTTCCTAGCTACCCTTGCACAATGTATAATCGTCCATTTAAATCTTGAGCATGAAATTGAGCAAAATTAAGAGCATTGATTTTGGAACGATTAGATCGATTCGACTTGATACTCCTCTCTACATGTGAATACGATAAATTTGTAACCAATGATTTCATCTAGTCTCAAATAGGCATGTCTATCGAGTTGAACGAGTTGAGTCAGCCCCGACTCGAACTTGAACTTGATAAACAAACTTGGACTCGAGCTTGGTCTCGATAAGCATTGAGTCTAGGAATGTTGATTCAAACTCGAGCTTGCTGAGTTCAAGTTAACTCATAAGCCTCTTAATGAGTCTTTTGTAAGTTGATTTCTATATTTTCTTGTTTGTGAACCTTCCTTGACTAAGTCAAACTTATTAGAAATCTCAATGATGGTAGTGATGCTTGACTTTTTTCTTGGCCATTCATCTATTTATATACAACCGTAAATTTGATATCATGTTATCTAATCTTATATTCTCATATTCGTAATGCTTCCTATTTTTGACGTCATACCAAACTAGAGACGAAATATTGTACATCAAAATTTTATGTTAATTAAATCCATACTGTAATCCATTAGGATACTATTAGATTAAACATATCATTATGATCTAAATATCTTGAGAACTCATGCGATTACATTTAATATCTTCGAAACAAAATAACTGCAACTTTAATTTCAAGGTAAAATTTAGTTATTAAATCAAGTATACATTGGAGTCATCAAAGCTAAGGTTAAATGATGATGAAGAGCTATACAGAAGTACCCATTGATGGAAAATAACTCATAGTGGACAGTTGTGGGTTGCATTTACCTTACACTCTTAAAAAAAATAACAAGTCAAATTGAGTTACAAGTGAGTTAACGAATCGAGCACGAATAAATTCGAACTCGACTTCACAAGAATAATGAGTCCATTTTCTTACTAAAACTCCACCTTATTAGCTTTTCGATTTTGAATACGACATCGGTTAGTTGCGGATTAAAAAAAACAAACTTTCGCTCCCAAATAGCACATTCCGAGCTGCACCTTTCGTCCACTTGGAACTCTGATCGCAACTACTAACGTCACGCCCACAAATTATACAGAACCAATGACATAAAATTAGCCCTTCAAACTATTCTGTTCCGCGAGAGAGATGAATGACACCAGCAGCAGCAACCGACCGAAGCGGATCATACTGGTTCGGCACGGCGAAAGCGAGGGGAACCTCGACACCTCTGCCTACACCACAACACCGGACTACCGCATCCCCCTCACCTCCCTCGGCCTCCAGCAGGCCCGCGCTGCCGGCCGCCGCCTTCGCCGCCTCCTCTCCTGCGCCGGTTCCAACTGGAAAATCTACTTCTACGTGTCCCCTTACGAGCGCACGCGCTCAACCCTGCGGGAGATGGGGCGGGCGTTTTCCTCTGGGCAAGTGATCGGTGTGAGGGAGGAGTGCCGCATCCGCGAGCAGGACTTCGGCAACTTCCAGGTGGAGGAGCGGATGAGGGCGGTCAAAGAGACAAGGCAGAGGTTCGGCAGGTTCTTCTTCCGCTTTCCTGAGGGCGAGTCTGCTGCCGACGTCTTCGACCGCGTTGCCAGTGAGCACCACTTTACTTTCTCCTCCTCCATTGGGTTTTGGATTTTTCTTGTGTGCCAACTGATACTGGTATTATTTTTTTCCTGTAAGGTAAGAATTAAGTAGTAATTCAAATATATCACTACAAATAAAAATTCCTGCAAAATATACCCTTGTCATATCAGTGGTCTCCCCTCCATCATTGTCATTGGTCGGTACATGAACCTGGAGTCACGATTAGGGCTTTGCTCAAACCATCATAAATCCCTATTTCAGGGACAAGCTGAATCATGCAACCTATAATTTTAAATTTGAGATTATCCCAGATCGAGGCCACTTTATCAGAAATCATAGACCTTGCTCCCTCAGGGTCTTAGACCTAATTACGCGAGAGGAACAAGAGTCATAAAGGAACCAATACATTCTAATCCAGACCAAGGCCCTAAATGTCGGTTTCGGTCACCATTTCGGTATCGACCAAAACAGAATTTCGATGGAATTTCAGTCATTTCGGTCGAATTTCGATTTCGACTGGATATCGATATTCGGCAGAAATTCGACCGAATTTCGCTGAAATTTGAGGCCATGATCCAGACAATTGAAAACATTCCAATGGGACAACCAAATACATTTCAAATTCAAGGATAAGAGTCAAGTCCCATAACAAAACATTCTCATTGATTTGATAATAGATGAGTTATACGTGAATATATAAGAGGAGATACAATAACTACATCATTCACACTCATCCCTATGGAAGATTCTCAGTTTTGCTGGTTTTTCCTCTGGTTGCTGTGGAGGCGCCTCAAGCTCCAGTCACGTGACGGGCCATATCTGGCTAGCAGGGCCAATATGTGAAATGCAAGATCTGCAACATCGGCAATTTCAACGACGTCTATATGCAATACATGCAACGAGGAATAATGCGAAGGGCCTGCATCAGCAGGGCCCCTCTTCTTCACCAATGTGGTTGTTGTGGAGGGGCTATCAATGCTAGCATGCACTTGAAATGGAGTTTGAAAATTAACCCTTGAGGCCATCTTTGCAGGCGTCTGCTGCGAGAAGTCCCCAAAATCACTTGCTTGGCTATGTCGCCATCGGCCTCTGTTGACTCTAATATCACATCTCATTCATGTCCTCGCCCTCACCCCCTGTTCGAAGCACTCGGTTTTGCAACCTCCTATTCTTCATATCTTCTGCCCTCCTCGTCATCATCTGACCCATCTCTGAATTGCCTTTCAGTGGCATCCACAAGTCGACGTTTGGAATCAACTGTCAAATAATCAATACAATCACGATCATCTCTCGCAAGACTGATCTCCCTGAATCTTGACGCCTAAAACAGAGAAAGACGTGGGTCATTTTTTGATATGTTGAAAATGTCAGGAATTTACAATTGGTACTTACAATAAAATCTATGATGCATCCATGTCTGCTCTTGAAGCGTCAACTACACAGTTGTACGAGGTCATGTAATCGTCAGTGATCCCAACTCCTCCTGACACTGGGAACGATCTCCATGATGTAATCTCTCATGTTGTTCCACATTCCTAGAAAATTCGTACGGAATTGAATTCAATCCACGTTGATCTTCTCTCGAAGATCTATCGAATGGATTTGTGTGCGGGTTGTATGGCCATGGTATCCACTGCACCACTCCGAACTGGCATAAGACACGATCATGAATATATAACTCAACAACCTAGAAATGGATGAGTGGAAATCTGGTGACATGCAAGTCTTGCGCATTTAAGCAGTATGGGGGAAGCATCTGAAACACATCAGCCGTGTACGACATCCAAACAACATACAAAAAATCAAGAGAATTATCAGTAAACCATTTATAAAGAATACTTTTATAGTAGCATGTTTGATTAAGTTTTATACCAACGAGGTTATCCGAAGGTTAAATGCATCATGAGATGGTCGTACAACGTACCTGGGCTTAGCGATGACATCAAAAATCAACATGCCAATGACATCCCAATGGACTCCTTTACTGCATGGGCATTCGATGTACAATGGGAGCGATGTGCGGAAAATGTTCCCAAGCCCACAACTGTAGTAGGACGAGTAAGCCACATATCACAATTACATCTGCCTTGGAGGCCACGACAACTGTATGTATATGAATGCTAAACAATCAGACCTCCAGTTTTTTTTTGAGTAGAAAAAAAGGGAGAGCCCTCCCGAGGCGGGAGTCACCACACCAAAATATTCATTAAGTAACCAAAAGGTACATCAGTTAGAAATCCAGAAATTGCACGCAACATTACAATGGGCAACTACATTTTCCCAGTAGAAACGCTGCCCCTTGAAAGTGCGGTCATTCCTGCCAAGCCAGATAACCCATAAAACGACGAAGGGCCTGGACACATCCCCAGAGGACCCAAGCCCCACCGAACGGATAGACCTCCAGAAAGGACCCAGGCCGGATGCCTGGACCCACGAAATCCCCACAACATCCCAAACCTGTGCCGATGTCCTACAACCGAAGAAGATGTGGTCCGCGTCCTCCACCTCCTCCTGCATCTGTCACACTGCAAGTCTGCCGTACCCAGAATCCTCCCCCTCCTCATCTTATCACACAGACGGTTTCTCCTAAGGCACCAAAGGAAGACCTTGACACGAGTAGGATTCTTGGCCGCCCAAATCACTTTCATGTCCGCGCAAGGGTCTTCATCAATTACCGTTGCTCCAGCTCTCAACTTCCGGTACGCCATCTTCACTGAGAACTTACCATCTGCCCAAACGAAGTGGTCTGGGTCACCAGACATCTCCTCAACAGTGAGAATCTCAGATAATAGCCGAAAAAAATCCTCCATCCTCTGATCCGAGAGATCGGAGTGGAACCTCGGAGCCTACGATCCCGAATCAGCCACCTCAGCCACACGCACCCATCTGTTTGCCGCTAAAGCCACCAACCTAGGGAACCGGGTGGCCAACACCCCATCCCCAGTCCAATCATCCTGCCAGAAACAGAACCAGAGACCACTCCCCAGCCTCGGACCTCCGGTTATACTGTTTGCATAGCTCCATGTCCTCAAGCATGGGTAAGTATATCTGTGAAAACCCGTTTCCTGACTTGTATAGAAAAACGAATCCTTCTAATAACTGTAGAATATAAGCACACATGTGGCGTAATATGATCTTTTGATCCTCCTCCTCCGGAAGTACTACAAAGTGCTCTACAAGCCATGTCATGTGGATGCGTGCGTCAATGTTGTACTTCATTGCTCTTTCGGGCAGTTGCGCATATCAAACTACTTTGATGCGTTCTCATCCATCTCCTTCAACTTCTCCATGTATGCCGTCCACTTCCCTTGTGAGCAGACCTTCCCAATCCTCATCGCAATACACTTCAACATTTGATTTTGTGAACATCGTTGAAGTTATTAGTGTCGCGATGTAGGCAAAATCGCCAATACACATACGAAGGTTGAAACTGTGCTTCTGGACAATGCATGGACGAACGAATTCTGCGTGCGATATTTGATATAACACAAATTGGTCCCCTGCGATCCCCAGAGATACGAAGACATAACCCCTCTAGAAACCAAGCCCAGCTCCCATCCTCCTCCTCGTTAACAAATGCAAATGCAAGTGGTAGAATGTGGTTAGCTACATCACATCCACATGTAATGAATACCTTCTTCATGTATCTACCATACATATGAGTCCCATCAATGCTAATAACATGCCTACAGTATCCCTATGTACGTATACATGGACCAAAAGCCCAAAATGTCCACTTGAACACTTTCTCCTTTCCAACAACTAGTTTATGATAGAGATCTATCATAATACTAGGGATTAATGTCTCCATTGCGCGAAATAAGTAAGGTAATTCATTGTATGATTCGGCCTAATTCATCATAAACTATCTCTATTCCCTTTCACCTAGCATCCCAAATCCTCCTATAACTCACAATATACCCGTAGTCATCAAAAATCATTTAATGCAGCATGAAAACCTTTACGGTAGATGATATGTTGATTTGATTTAGAAGTTTATTTGCCACGAAGTTGCAATCGAACTGAGGGTGGTCTTGATTTGCTACATAATGCAAACATATATGCGGGCATTCATTTTATATATCGCAAACATGCCATTAAGAAGATGACAGTGGTTACACCACCGCCACATTCATCCCCTACCCTTCTTGCTGCAGTAAACAATACCTACGTGACAATCAGATTCATGCATTGTGAAATTGTAACGGTGGTTGATGTGAAATAATTTAACTGAATAAAATAAATCATCTTTTGACTTAAACATCATCGCATTCTTCAACTCATTCGAAACGGTAAGTCCATAATGAAAATCCACCATGTCAGAACCATTTTTGATGTAATAATCGCCATCAAGTGTGTTGTAGAATGGAATGTTGGACTCAACATGAACTTCTTGGTTCTTGGCATTCTCCATTTCATCACCGACATTTTCCATTTCGTCATTAGTATTATGTGGGGTACCCTTCATCACACGATCAGTTTTGAAATCATGGTCCTCCTCAATAATGATTATAGGAGTTTGCATTGAAACGGGTCCCCAATCTGCGACAAGTAATGTGCATCATCCTGTTGGGGTCCCAAAGAATGGGGAGCAAATGCTGATGCTATCGTCTCAACGGGAGTTGGAGATACATAAGAAGCTTCTCGGTCCATGGAAGTGGTCGTGTCTCAATGGGTATATGAGATAGAGAATGGGTTCCCCAGGCCGTAACCGCAGAATGCTGAGGTACCGACGTACGATCTCGTGTGCATACGAGGTCAGTAAATAGAACTGGTTGTTATGAGCCTCGCATCATCTCTGCATACTCCAAAATATCAACACCATCACTATCGTACTCCACATTCGCCAAAAATGTCTCATTGTCTTCGACATCCTGTGAAGTATCCAAGCTTCTGCAACACCCATATTATCGATACAAAACAAGGTTACGATCTTCTCGACTAATATGGTAAAGGTCAAACACATTCCAATTTTTATGGTTTCACCCGAACGTCGTCGTATGTGACTTCTTTCCCTGCACTCTCCATCTTGCCAACAATGTGACAAAAAACCCAACACTTCCATAACCGTCGTCGCTTCAAATATGAAAACAAATAATAAGATCAATTGTAATATATGAATAACAATACACTACAAGATGCAAAACTACTGATCTCTAATGTCTTTGGTCTGTTGAATGGTGTAAGTATATTGGATCTTTTGGATGATCTTTGTTTGGTTAGAGAAAAATATCCTTCTTATGCTTGGATTATCGACATCGACTTCAATGTTACTCTTCATCCTGAAGATAGATCACATGAGCATGGTGGGGCCGATAATGGATCAAATGAGCTGCTTTTTTTCATCAATGAGCTTGGTCTTCAGATTATGGATGCTGGGTATGTCGGTATACTTGGAGAAACTCCAGATCGAAATCACGCATTGATCATTTCTTGATGACGAATGAGACTTTGTAGTTATTTCCTATGGCTAGCGCTCAGGCACTCCTACATGCCCATTCTGACACACTCCACTTTTGTGATCATCCGAGGAAGAGCTGGGGTTGAGATATATCTTTTGCTTCGAGCACTCTTGATTGTTGGAGGACGATTTCAAGGATATGGTGAGCTACTTGTGGCGGGAGTTGCGCTCGTTCGGGACAACTACTACTCGATTTGCTTCCAATCTCTGGGCATTGTGGATGCACATAATCGAATTTATCTGATGTATCAAAGATCAAAGAAGGGGCAGAAGGCACAAGAGGGAATGATGAGACTGGACAGGCTGAAGGATGTGTGTGAGCTCACCGTGATGGAGTTGGAGAGTGGTGCTTGTATCTTCATGACATTCTATTGGAAGACAAGAAAGAGGAAGTGGAATGGATGCAAAGATCAATGCATCGATGAATGAAAGATGGAGATGTGGTAGAAGATGCAAGAACCTTGTCCATAGCATCGTGGTGGATGGGATGCTATTCCAAGGGGACCAGAGCGTGGGATGAGCACTACAAGATCACTTCCATTCTTTTACTAGACTGGTCGACTAGACTAGTTGTGGATGGCATGGGAAGGGAGTTAAGGTGATTGCCCCTTCCCAAGATGACGTGCTTATTGCACCCTTCACAGAGAGTGAGGTCTAGAAGGCGGTGATGTAGTTGAATGCAGATGTGGCCCCAAGTCTGGATGGTTTTTCAGTTCTCTTTTATAGGGAATTCTGGGATGTGGTCAAGGTTCAGGAAAGCGGTATGCGTATGCGTTCGGACAGGTCACTGAATAGCGATTGAGCGGTATGCGGGGGCATATGCGGGGTATATGCGGTTGTAAATGGCTTTTTATTTTTTATTTAAAAATAAATATACATCTACAAAAGTGACTACAACTAAACTGAATTTATGAATAAATGTGGTCCAACAGAAAATCTAAGAAAAATGATTTTCATGTAGAGCTCAAGATATACAATTGAATATCAAAGTCATCAACGATAGTATTACATAATCTAATTTGATATATAGAATCAAAATAATATAAGATCCTGATTCGATGATGCAACTGGACCTTAAACGGGCACACGGAGCACATATGCGCCCGCACAGCCTGCATATGTGGACCATAATATGCGCAAAGGGCACATAAAACGAGGCTTCAGGTAATCGGTGCGCTGAGGAGGCCGCTTAGGCATATGCAGTCGCATATGCGGGCACTCGGACCGCTTTCATGAACAGAGGATGTGGTCAAGGAGGATCTGCTTGAGGTTTTGTAGGAGTTCAGGGATGGTAACTATGGATTCGAACGACTTAACAAAGCCCTACTGTTTCTACTGCCAAAGGAGGGGCACCAAGGTGGAGGATTTTAGACCAATTACCCTCTCTAATACAGTATATCTCGTTATTGCAAAGATTCTTGCGATTTGTCTTCGGGGTGTTTTAAGTAATATTATATCGCTCGAGTAGACTGCCTTTGTTATTGGTCATCATATGATCGACAGTTGGGTGATTGCCTCCGAATTGGTCTTATACTGGAAAAGAGAACAAAGAAAATGCATACTTTGCAAGTTGACTTCTCTAAAGCTTACAATTGTGTTGATTGGGCGTTTCCTTTGGGCTTCACTACATCAAAGAGGGTTTCCTGACATGTGGATTGCTTGGGTTAAGAGATGGATCATGATGGCTTTATACTCAGTGCATGTGAATGGGCACCTGAAAGATGATTCTTTCAATTCCAGCATAGTATCAAGCAGAGATGTTCTCTGGCACCTCTCCTGTTTGTGATCATGGTAGATGCGTTGACTGCTATGATGAATTTGGCTAGGGAGTGGGGGTTATGCTCAGGCTATAACCACGGTTTCCATACCTATTCTCTAGTTTGCAGATGACATGATTATTCTACTTGAAGGTGGTGTGGAACATGCTTACATACGTGACATGCTTCTGTTATCTTAGATATTTTTTGTCGCATTTCTGGCGGTAAATTAACAGAGACAAATCTACTTTCATTCCATTCGCCATCTCTGACCATGAGACACATGAGGCTCTCTCAGCTTTGAGATGTGAATTTGGAACCCTCATGGTTAATGGTTTCGGACTTCCTTTGGTTGAAGGACGGGCTCATGCTAGAGAATGGAAACCATTGTTGAATAGGATAGAGAGAAAGCTTACTGGTTGGAAAGCAAAGATCCTTTCGAAGGGGGGAAAGTTGGTGTTGCTCAAACATGTTTTGTTGACAATCTCTATTTTTTTTGCTCTACCAGAATTCTATTAGTTGAAGTGTGGATGAGAATTGAGTCCATTATAAGGTGATTTTTCTGGACAGATGGTAGACAAGAGAACGGTGGAACCCACCACATTAGTTGGGAGATAAATTACTAGATCCAAGAAAGACGGATGATTGGGGATCATGAACGGGAGAGCATGAATAAAGCACCGATAATTTCTATATGGATTCTCAAATTGTGGCGCAGCTCAGATGTTTTGGTTTGTTGTGTATTAAAAAGTATTTATGGCAACCAAGGCACTCTGGTGGCGATGCCTACATGTTATTCTTCCTCACTGTGGCAAGGGATCTGCCAGCTACTCCTGATGATGGGTGACTGTCTAAGGCCGTTCATTGGTGGTCGTGAGATTTTCCGTTTTTGGCATGACAACTGGATTGGGTGCGGTGTGTTGGCGGATCGGTACCCACGTCTGTTTGCTTTGGCAGTGGACCAAGATCTACTTCTTTATCAGGCTTGGTTGGACAACACTTGTGCTCCAAACTTCATGACAGATTGCTCAGAACAATGTCTCATTGCTTTCATGGCTATGCTTAGTGAATTGTTGGAGGTACAGGGTATCTCACATGGAAGAGATCACTTCTGTTGGACTAATGGTTGATTTATAGTTAAAAAAGCATACAGATGTTTTGCTACTTATGCTCCAGTTTTTCAAGGTTTATTTGGAGAAGCAAAATTCCCCAGCATATCAAGGTTTTTTGTGGCTTGCTAGGCATGGGAGATTATTGACGAAGGTGCGTAGGGACATACTGCTTAGCACATGCGACGTTACCTGTGGTAGATGAGAGGCGGAGCGCGAGGACGTAAACCATTTGTTTTTCAGATGTGAATTATCTCGACAAATCTGGATGGGTGCAGAGATTGCGTGGTTAAGTACGAATGGCTGCACGTCCTTTTGGCGATTTATAATGAGTGTGGGTGGCAATTCACACGATGACGTAACTCCTGTTTATGCTCTGATGTGGGCCATTTGGTGTGCTAATAATGAGTCTATTTTTAGAGAGCAACGTAGCTTTTTCTAGGGCCACTATTTCAGCATGGTCATGTATTTAAATGTAATGTTTAAACCTTTTAAATTAACTTTCATGCGGTGAAGTCCATCTTGGAACTCCACCCTTTACATTTCAAAAAAAAACCAATACACTACAAGAACTGTAGTTAAGATGTCATGCCCTCGGATCCACATTACCGAACATCCATCCCATAAACACTACATTCACATTCAGAATACACAATCAACTATATTTCAATATAGGAGAATAAGCAAAACAAATAAAATAAAGAAAAGAACTGTTTCTATTTCATTTACATAACCTCGTGAAATAGTAAAAGTGTTGAGGGAAAATAAGTTGTTGTTCCATAGTGCCCAAAGGCTCTCTTATATAGAAGAGAGAAACCATAATGTGTAAATTAAATAGTAAGGACAGAAAAATAAATAAACAGAGAAAAGAGTAACATAAAAATTCTCAACACTCCTCAAGCTGGAGCATAGATGTTTATCATGCTCAGCTTGAAACAACATATCTGAATGGGCCCTTGGACAAGAGCCTTGGTAAATACACATGTCGTATGGTCTTTTACACTAATATAAGAAATGTGATAAACACCATTTGAATCATATAATGGGTGTAGTAACAATCCACTTCAATATGTTTTGTTCTCTCGTGAAAGTCTGAATTATTTGCAATAAAGAGAGAGAGCAGCCTGATTGTCACACAACAACTGCATGAGAAGAGGTACATCGATGCCCATACTAGAAAGAACAGACCCGACCCACATCATTTCAGTACTACTCTACACCATGGTGCTATATTCGGATTCAATTTTGGATTTCGCTACTATTGTTTGTTTCTTGCTTTTCAATAATACTTGAGAGTTTCTCACAAACACAACAAATCCCGAGGTAGATTTCCTATCCTTGGGGCAACTAGCATAATCCGCATCCGCACAAGCTGTGACAGATAGTGAAGTTCCTCTGCTAAATAATAGACATGTGCTTGGAGAAGACTTCAAGTATCTCAAAATCATGTACATTGCATCCATGAGCGCATATCTTAGTTGCTACATAAACTAGTTGACCGTGTTTAGTACAAAGAAATATCAGGTTAGCTAATTGTAACATAGAGAAGCTTCCTAACCAGCTCTCTATACCTTCTTTTATCTACCTCCTCAGTGATATCATCATGCAATTTTAGGTTAGATCCATAGGTGTGGAGGCCGTCTTGCAACTTGTTATTCATGCTTCTAAAAACGGAGGCCAGTTACGTACTTTCTTCGGGTCATGACAAGGCCCTCCTGGTTTCTAGCAAATTCCAGACCTAGAAAGTAGTGCAGTTCGCCCATGTCTTTCGTGATAAACTGTTTTCCCAGAAAGTACTTGGTCTCAGTAATACCCTGATCGTCGTATCCTATAACAATAATGTCATCAATATACACCAAGATGACAATCGTACCTCGCTGAGTCCTCTGAATGAAGTAGGAATGATCGGTAATCGATCATATAAACCCCTTTTGTGCAATCGAATTTGATAGCTTTTGAAACCAGGCTCCGGGTCTCTGCTTAAGGCCACACATAACCGTATGGAGCCGGCCTACATACTCTCCCTCAACAACAAACCCAAGTGGCTGATGCATATATTTACCTTGTAGAGTTATATTTATGTCTTTGTACTATTTTCTTATTTTTCTGCCCTTATGTCTATGATATGTAATTTACCCATAGGTCTCTCCCCTATATAAGAGAGCATAGGGTTCAAGGAATAAACAACTCTCTTGTTTTTCCCAACATGGTATCAGAACGACGGTCCTAGACTGGAGCTCTCGTACCCAAAACCTAACCCCCTCCCTTCGTCCTCATCTTCGGCGTGCCATCACCCATTTCCGCGTGTCGTGCGCAGCCCCGCGCAACCGCACGCCCTTGCACTGCTCGGGCAGCCGCGTCGGCCCGTGCGCCCCTGTGCCGCCAGCGCTCCTGCGCCGCTCCGCGAGCGTGCTCCCCTTTCGCGTGCAATGCCTCCGTACGTGGCTTCCTCTCTAGCCATTGTCAGCCTTCTCCTGAGGCCACCTTTCAGCTGTCATTGTGCGACACGGTCTCCGTCGTCGACGTCGGTTCCTCCATTTATTTGATGGATTTGGGTGCATAAGTCTACATATGCATTCAAATCCACGTATGTTTGTGTAGATATTCACTCTTTGGTTTACAAAACCCTAGTTTTGTACATCCGACACTATGTCAGAGAACAAAGTGGATGTACCCACCACATGTGCCTTCAGAGGTCCATCGCCTATTGCCAAAATAGATGGGACACTATGTCAGAGAACAAACTATGAGCTCTGGGCTATGCAATTCATTAAGGAGCTGGTGGCGGTTCAGTTCCTAGAAATCTCTTCGTCTGCAAATGCTGTTGCTCTCGATATTGATTCGTCTTCCCATGATGTCTCCTTTATGCCGGCGGATTTATTGCAGGTGGCCCCACCCCAGGTCAGGTCGTTTATCCCTTATGACCCTTTGGCAAATTCTATTTGGGCCCCCCTTCAGGTTTCTTCGGAGCAGTTTTTCTCGGATTCGCTTTCGGACTCGGTTCTCTGTTCGGATCTGCTTATTACGGCTCCCGAAATACTAAGCCCTATCCCTATTAGAGCGGTGCCATTCGATGGTCGCCTGGACGATCCGCTATCGCCTTCTTCTCCGGTGCCTCAGCCGCTGCTTCTTTGCCCGATTTCTGCTTCCCAATCAAGGGCTGAAGGGGAGGATGTGGTCCTCCAACCGGTTGCTGTGGGTCAGCCACCTTCTCCGGCGTCTTTGGATTCGTTTTTTTCTGACTTTGACGCGGCGTCGTCCCCTATCTGTGATTCTGCTGTGGCGATGGGTGTTTCTCCTACGTCCCGATATGGGCGAAGCTATTCTCGGAGGCGTCATCTACTCTCCAGTCCCACTGTGGTTTCTACTTGCCAATCTTTTCGCGAAGCGGTGGCGGAGGCGGCTGGCCTGGCTCAGTTGGCTGTCCAGCGCCACTCTGGTCTTTGATTGCCCCTCTCCTTGTTGGTGTTTTTGTTGGGGCTTTTCCGTTTTTGGGCTCTCTTCTTTGTTTTTTGATGAAGATTGTATCTTGGAACGTTCGTGGCTTGGGTGATGCGGATCGTAGGCGCATTTTGGGCGCGCGCCTTGGTGAATGGTCGTGCGATATTGCGTTCATTCAGGAGACGAAATTACTGACTATGGACGATGCTATGGGGCGCTCTTTTGGGGCTGGTCAGTTAAGCGACTTCCGTGCGCTGGATGCTATCGGTGCTCGTGGTGGGGCTTTGTTGGCATGGCGATCGTCGCGTTTCTCTTTTTCTTCCTGTAGGGTGGGCCGTCACTCTATTTCGGTGCTGTTAATTTGCGCTCGGACTAATATTTGTATGGCCTTCTCCTGCGCTTATGCCCCTACTTGTCATGTTGCCCGTCATGAACTGTGGGAGGACCTTCGGGAGGATGCTGCTGCTTTTGGTGACATTCCCTGGTTGATTGGCGGGGATTTTAATGTAACTTTGCACGCTCTGGATCGTCCTCGGGGACGCGGTGGCTTGGATCCGGGATCCTCGGACTTTTTGGAGTTCATCAACGACTTGGCTTTTGATTCTTTGGTTCCAAACGACATTTCCTTCACATGGAGGAATAGCTCCTCGCGGTCGCGGATTGATCGATTTTTGGCAAATAACTCTATGATGGATTGTTTCCCTTTATGTTTTGTGTCCTCCAAACCGCGCGCTTTCTCAGATCACAATCCTATTTTTTGGTCGAATGGGGAGGAGATCCGTCCGCATGGCATGTTCCGTTTTGAACGCTCTTGGCTCCTGGAGTCTGGCTTTCGTGATCTCGTGCGTCAACATTGGTCTCAGCTTGCACCTTCGGGCAGTGCCGCTAGTCGGTTTCATTTTAAGATTTCATCTCTCAGGAAGATGCTGGCATCTTTTAAGAAGGCCATTCGTGTTGCACGCATTGCCACTCGGGTGGAGGCGGAGGAGGAAATTTTGCGATTCGACCGTCTTGAGAATGATCGTGACCTTTACCACGAGGAGCTGCTTGCTCGCGCCATTGCCATGGATAAGGTGAAGTTTGAGGATCGGAAGCGTGTGATTGAATGGCGCCAACGTTCTCGGTTGCGTTGGTTAAAGGAGGGGGACGCCAATACCTCTTTCTTTCACAGGATCGCTTCGGATCGCCGGCGATCCAATTCTATATCTTCTTTGATTATTAATGATTCCCAGGTGCAGGGGGAGCGGGAGTTGGGCTTGGCTGTGTCGGCTTTTTTCAAGGAGTGGTATGGGTGCATGGCTACGCGTCAGTGGAGGTGGACGGGTAGGGGCGCTGCTGTGCTCTCCCAGGAGAATGCCAATTTCCTTATTGGTCCGATTACTTTGGCGGAATTGAAAGAGGCGGTTTGGGCTCTTAATTCTGATGCTGCCCCGGGACCGGATGGTTTCCCGGTTTTTTTCTATCGGGAATTTTGGGATGTCATCTCCCAGGATGTTTTGGAGGTTGCTAGTGAATTCTGCACCGGGAACCTCGGTTTTAATAAGCTTAACAAGTCTATTATTGCTCTCATTCCCAAGTCCTCTGCTGCCAACCGCATTGAAGATTTCCGGCCAATCTCCATTTCAAATGCCATTTACCTCATCATTGCTAAGGTCTTAGCCCGCCGGCTGGCTCCGCTTCTTGATTCGCTCATCTCGCCTTCCCAGGCGGCTTTTATTAAGGGTAGACATATTGGTGATTGCTATGCGGTGGCGTCCGAAATTATCCATGCTTGGCACAAAAACGATGTTCGCGGGATTCTTTGGAAAATCGACTTCTCTAAAGCCTATGACTCTCTGGACTGGCGGTTTTTGTGGTCTGTGCTCAAGAGGCGGGGATTCCCTCCATTGTGGATTTCGTGGGTGCGACGTTGTGTTTCGACTGCCTCTCTGTCTGTTTCTCTCAATGGCCGACTGGTGGGGGGTTTTTTTCAGCCACGTCGGGGTATTCGGCAGGGATGCCCCATTGCTCCCTTACTCTTCGTTCTGGCATCTGATGTGTTATCCAGCATGATTCATAATGTTGTTGCGGCGGGCCTGTCCAGCGGATGCTCCTTTGGGCCCTTCTCTATGCCGCTTATACAGTTCGCGGATGATACCATCTGCTTTATTGAGGGCGGGGCGTCGAATGTCGCTGCGATGGCTGTCACGTTGGAGCTCTTTAGTGAGGCGTCGGGGCTTCTCATCAACTATAATAAATCTTCCATGGTCCCCTTCTCCACTCCCCCTGTGGAGGTTATGGTTTGCTCGAGGATCTTGCGCTGTCCTGTGGGTGCTCTTCCGCTGAACTATCTTGGGCTCCCGTTATCTACGGGTCGGGCACGCTTACGTGATTGGCAGCCGCTGGTGGATCGCATGGCTGCTCGTTTGGCTGGCTGGCGTGCCGCTATCCTATCTCGGGGAGGTCGTTTGGTTCTTCTCAAGTCTGTTCTTTCTTCTATGCCTATTTACTTTTTCTCTGTGAAAGGTATGCCTAAGGGGGTCCGTCGGCGATTGGATTCTTGTCTAAGGTCTTTCCTTTGGGGTAAGAAAGGGGCTGCGCATCGCGGCGTTCCTTTGGTCGCTTGGGAGGATGTGGCTCGGCCAAAGAAGGATGGGGGGCTGGCGGTGAGGCGGTTGGATGTCGTCAACGAGGCTTTTCTCCTTAAATGGGTAAATCGCCTTTGGGGCCCGGAGGATAATCTTATGATTAACTTTTTAAGGTTGGCTGTGGGGGTTGACCGTGGCTTGGGCTTGGATGTTCGTTTTTTGGGCTCTCCATCCTGCTTCGCTCGTGATATTTGGAATTCTATGGTCCGTAACCGTGCTCTTTTTGTCACTAAATTGGGTAATGGCTCGCTCATCCGCTTTTGGGGCGATGATTGGACTGGTAGGGGGCCTCTGAAGGATGTTTTCCCGCGCCTCTTCGCGTTGGTGGATGATAAAGACGCGAGGGTTGTTTCTTTCTGGGATGGGGCTGCTTGGGGGCTCAGATTTGCGGGCAACCTTTCCGATCAACGCCTTTCGGAATTCTTGGATTTGCTGGAGGTCCTTGCGGTCTCGCCCTCGCCTTCTGTAGGTCGCGACCACCTTTGTTGGAAGGACGGTTCCTTCTCCATTCGCGAGGCTTACCGTGCTCTTCTTCCGCCCTTGGTTGTGGCTGATGATTCTTTGCTTCGGGACTGCCAATTCTTTTGGGGCCTCAGGGTTCCAGAACGAATTGGCATTTTCTTATGGCTTTTCCGTCGTGGGCGTCTTTTAACTCGCAGCCGGTGCTCTGCTATGTTCCCTTTGGTTCCGCCTACCTGTGGTCTGTGCAACCTGGAGGATGAGACTTCTGACCACCTGTTCTTCCGTTGTGGGAAGACGATTGGCATTTGGGCGGACATGGATTGGCTTGACGTCTCGGACTCCGCCTCCTTCTGCGGGTGCTTGGTTCGTTCTCGGGCGAGGAGTAGGAGCGACATTCTATCTTCTATCTCCCGGCTATGGTGCATCTGGATTGCTAGGAATGAAGCCCTGTTTGCTGGCCAGCGATTCTACTCGGAAAACGTCCTCATCTCCGCTTCTCGGTTGGTCTGTGATTGGTTTGTTCCCTAGGGGGTCTGTGCTGTATGGAGGTATTATATTGTGATACCTTCGGTGATTTTGGGTTTCTTCTCTCTTCCTTTCTTTTCTCCATGTACTCGCTGTAAGTTTGTTCTCAACTTTGCTTTATTTTCAATAAATATGGGGCGAGCACCAACGAGTGCGTCCCCCGTTTTGGAGCTTCAAAAAAAAAGAAGCACATTCCTACCGAGGAGGAGTCGTTGGAGAAAACTGGGGTAAACGCCTCATAGGAGGCGGACGATGCATATGCCAAATTTTGGCTTTCAGGTACATTGGTGATAGAGATCGCCAGTGATGTGTTACATCAGCCCACACCCAAGGATATGTGGGATATTCTCGCTGCTATTTTTTCACAGACAAGGAATAAGACAGATTCTGCAACTTGAACATGATATTTTTACTATCAAGTAGAATGGACATCCCCTTCATTCGTTATATACATCCTTACATGTGATGTTTGAGAAGCTCTACAGTTTCATCCAGGTATTGACAAGCTCTCTCATAGAGCAGTCAAGTGTGTCTTTGTTGGGTACTCTAGAACACAAAGAGGGTATAGATATTATGATCCAATGCGCATGAAGTGCTATGTTAGTGCTGATGTCACCTTTTTTGAGTCCGTGATGTACTTTTCTCCTACAGGTGATCGGTTGACTTCCTTGGATTTCAATGATGAAATCTACATGCCACCACCACCATCATCACCTCCTTCACAACCATCGCTACCAACACCACCACCTCCACCCCTCCTATGGTCCCAGTCCCTACCGCATCATTATACTCACCAACCTGCTTCTGCTCATGGTCACTGCTTATCATCTAGCACGCATGAGGTATGTTCTGAATACATAGTTTTCTCGAACGATGGGTCTGATGGTATGCCTGAACAGAGTTTTTTTACAGGGGACATACGTGGAGGTTGCTGATCTGGACTTATTTATAGCACTTCGGAAGCAGAAGCATAGCTGCGCATCATATCCTCTAGCATCCATGGTCTCCTTCGATCGCTTGACTGGGGAATTCAGGAAATTTGCAGTTGCATTGTCTTCGTGGACATTCCACAAAATTATCAAGAGACTTTGAAGGATAGCCAGTGGCGATTAGCTATGGAAGAAGAGATGACTGCCTTACAGTCATGTGGTACGTGGAGCTTGGTTCCTACTCCTGATGGAGCATCTGTCGTCAGTTGCTAGGGGCTGTTTATTGCAAGGTTTTAAAAACCGAATCGGACATCAAGCCGGACAAGTATCGGTTTTTGGTTTTTATAGTCGGATCAATGGAACCGATCGGTCGAACCGGTGATGATGTCATCAGTTCATAAAAATCGAAAAAGACCAAACAATTGTACTGTTGTTTGGTTCGTATGGTAACCGGGTCGGATCGAGTTAGACCAGTAGTATCATACAAATAAATATGAAAAATACTGCATCATATCTTTAAAGGATCTATATACTCGTGTCCTTCCTAGTTTTCCAATAACATTTATACTCCCTTTTTTACAATTGTGCACCCCTATGTATTTTTACAAAATGGATACTAGTGACATTTTATTAGTACAAGTGTGCTCCTATATTATACCAACATAAGAATAATATCATGGATTTTTCAAGAATACAGGAACACAAGAGACATTGCTAAATGTTAGGGGTATAAATATTTTTAGAAAAACTCAAAAGGACATAATAAACATATTTTCTAAAATTCATGTGCATGTGATGTATAAAATTAACAATTTTAAAACTATTTAAACTTTAGTTAATAATAAGTGTTTTTATTTTATTACTTCTCATAGTATAACTATGACATATTATTCCTTTGTTGTTGGAAGTAGATAAACACGTGTAATTTCTGAGACGAGAGGTAATGCTTATATGGCATGAAGTGAGACGTGATAATGGGTCATTGACACATGTGGGAGAAGAGATAAAGGAGTACTATATTATGGATTAGAATGAGACTAGATTATGAATAAATTTTAAAAGTTTACATTTTATTAAATTATCAAATTTATGTTTTGTCAAAAATGGTTGGTTGAACTAGTGGTTTGGTTCAATTGGTTCAATTGGGTTTAAGTGGTCCAACCAGTTTTGACTGGTTTTTAGTTTCTGAATAAAAACCGGGTTGTTAGACCGTTTTTCTTTCAGTTCTTGGTTTAACTGGTTGAACCGGTCGGCTCGGTTCGATTTTTAAAACCTGGGTTTATTGTTAAACACCATGCAGATGGGAGTCTGGATCGGTACAAAGCCAGGCTGGTTGCTCGGTGGATTTACTCAAACATATGGCGTGGATTGCCTAGACACATTCTCACCAATGGCTCGTCACTCTACTCTACGGATTCTTCTTTTGGTTGCAGTGGTACGCAACTGGCCTGTCTTCCAGCTTGATGTTAAAAATTCCTTTTGTATAGGGACCTCCAGGAAGAAGTCTATATGCAACAACCTCTTGGGTTTGCTGCTGAGGCGTTATCCGCAGATTCACAGACTTCATATGGTAATATATGGCCTTAAACAGAGTCTTAAGGCATGGTTTCAGAAGCTCTCGGATTTAATTGAGAAGAAGGGATTACGGAGGTCGAATGCGGATCATTCATTGTTTCTACAGAGAACTTTTAGAGGCACGGTGGTTATTATGGTATATGTTGATGACATATTAGTCGCATGGATGACGTGTAGGGGTTAAAAAGGGCTAAAGAATTTATGGGCCGACAATTTGTTACTAAGGATCTTGGCACCTTACAATATTTCTTGGGATTAGAATTTACTAGAAATCAGCAGGGTCTTGTGATGACCCAACGGAAGTATGTGACAGATATGATAGTTGAGACATGAGTGATTGGATGTTGGCCCACTACCACTCTATGTATCATAGTATGGAGTTAAATGATGATGATACAGAGGAGGTGGACATGAGACGATATACAGAAATAGTGGGGAAGCTTCTTTATATTACTATAACCAGACCGGGTATCGCATTTGCAGTCAGTCGAGTGAGCCAGTTCATGGAACAACCCCGACAGGTACACATGGATGCTGTATATATGATTTTGAGATGCCTAAAGCCTTCTCCAGGTACATGATTATTATTCAAAGAAGGGGGCAACACTTACCATTTCTGCATGCGCTGATGCTGATTATGCATGATGTTCAAAGGATAAAAAGTCCACCTCGGGCTTTGTAGTTTTTGTTGGTAGCTCTCTTATCTCTTGGAAGAGTAAGAAGCAAACCATGATTGCCAGGTCCAGTGCTGAGTCTGAATATAGGGTTATGGCACAAGCTAGTACTGAAATGATGAGGGTTCGAGCTGTACTAGCAGATTTACATATAGATGTACCTATTTCTATGCAGCTACAATGCGATAACCAAACAACCATGTTCATTATAAACAATCCTGCATTTCATGAGATAACCAAGCATATTGAAGTGGACTGCCACTACACGAGGGATATGATTCAGAAAGGTTTATCTCTACTTCTTATTTCAGCTCATGGGATTAAACTGCAGATATTTTCACTAAGACTTTGCTCAAAAGGCCGTTTTAGAAATGTTCATCCAAGCTGAGCACGATTGACATCTATGCTCCATCTTGAGGGGGAGTATAGAGTTATATTTATGTCCTTGTACTATTTTCTTAATTTTCTATTCTTCTATCTATCATATGTAATTTACCCATAGGTCTCTCCCCTATATAAGAGAGCCTAGGGTTCAAGGAATAAACAACTCTCTTATTTTTCCCAACACACCTCAACCTGTGGATCACCATATAGAAAAACATTCTTGACATCAAGCTGTAAGCCTGTAATAGATGCCAATCATGTACCGCCACAACATATAATAGAGTCCTCAATGTGGAATGTCGAGCAACTTGCGAAAAGGTATCGACATAATCTACCCCATAAGTCTACGTAAATCCTTTGGCCACCAATGTGCATTGTTCCGGTTTACAGAATCGTCGACCCTGTGCTTGATAGTGAATACCCATTTGCAATTCACAGCAGATGCTCCTTTTGGAGCAGAAACAAGAGTCCATGTCCTACGAGACTGGAGTGCAACCATCTCTTCCTCTATGGTAAGTTGCTAGTGGCTCCCGTTGAGGGTCTCCTGGTATGTTGTGGGATTTCAATGGCAGATAATCCTACAACAAACTTCCTGAAATCCTTCGAAAGTCGTGCCAAAGACATGAGTCCGACAAGGGGGTATCTCACACAGGTACGTTGCCCTTTACACAAGGTAATAAGCCACCCCAGATCATTCTCCTATGGTGGTCCATACTCATCCTTTATATCTTCCTACTCATCCTGTAAATGTTCTTGTTCACCATTCAAACAATCGGGGCTATCAGTTGAAATCAAATTTTTAAAATTTACCTGAGGCATGCTGGATGTTGGGGAAGGCATTGGAGTATGGAGAATAGGTTGAGGTGTATGTGTAGGAGGAGATGGAAGAACAACCTCGTCCCCATACTCAAAGGGACACAACTTGTCTCTTGTAGGAGTTTAACACAATGAATTCAAAGAAAGTAACATTCACACTAACATAGTATTTTTCCACTACAGGGTCAAAACACCTATAACCCTTTTGGGTGCAGGAATACCTTACAAAAATACATTTGACAGCTCTAGGAGCGAGCTTGTCATGACCTGGATAGAGAAGTGGACAAATGTCATACAACCATAGACCCGTGACGTAAGAGAGAAAAGGTCCTCAAGAAAATGCAAGAGAGAAGGGCGTCTTTTCACCCATAATAGTAAAGGGTATGTGTTGGGAAAAAAGACTTCGTTGTTTATTCAGAAAACCCTAGGCTCTCTTATATAGGGAGAGACCTTAGGGTAAATTACAGAGAGGTCTATAGAAAAGAAAGAAATAACAACAAACTCTATAAATAAATAATAACACTACTAACTATTTCTACACTCCCCCTCAAGGTGGAGCATAGATATCTATCATGCTCAGCTTGGACGAACATCTCTGAAATGGTCCTCTGAGCAATGGCTTGGTAAATATATCTGCAGTCTGATCTCCTGAGCTCACATGTGCAGTAGATATCAATCCTCTCTGGATCAAGTCCCTAGTATAGTGGCAGTCAACTTCAATATGCTTGGTCCTTTCATGAAAAGCTGGATTGTTGGCAATGAACAATGCTGCCTGATTGTCACACTGAAGCTTCATAGGTAGAGGTACCGCTACATGTAGATCTTCTAGTACTGAGCGAACCCACATCATTTCCGTACTGGCTTGAGCCATGGCCCTATACTCGGATTCGGCACTGGACCTTGCCACAACAGTTTGTTTCTTGCTTTTCCAAGAAACCAAAGAGCCTCCAACAAACACTGCAAACCCTGAGGTTGATTTTCGGTCCTTGGGACATCCTGCATAATCTGCATCTGCACATGCTGAGACAGATAAGTCCGTGCCCTTTCTGAATAGCAGCCCTGAACCTGGAGAAGACTTTAGATACCTCAGTATCATGTGTATAGCGTCCATGTGAACCTGTCTTGGCTGCTCCATAAATTGACTCACCCTGCTAACTGCAAATTGAATGTCTGGGCGAGTTATGGTGATGTAGAGTGATGCAGCGTGACCCCAAATTATGGGGCCACATTTATTTAATTAGATAATTATCAATTTTATTTACGTTTTTTGGGTCTAATTTAATAATCGAGATCGCATGTGATCTCAACGTTTATTTCGTAGAGTTTAATTACAATTTTGGTCAATTAAATAAGTTAGAGTCCAATTAAGTTAGTTAGAGGTCAATTAGGATTAAATTAGTTGTTAATTTGATTTGTTTACTATTTTTGTAAACCCTCTCTCCTATATAAAGAGAGGGTAGGCCATTGTTCTAGTCAGTCCATTATGAATGAAAATTTGAGTTGATCTCAATTTATTCCCCCTCCTCTCTCTCTCCCTCCACGCGATCTCCGCGGTCTTCCCCTCAACCCCGCGCATTCCGGCGTGTTCTCTTCTCAACCCTTCTCTTCTTCTACCAAAAAGCCACCAAAAATATATTATTATTTTATTCGCCGTCGCCGATTCTCGTTTGCATCAATTGGTATCAGAGCATGGCATTTAGATCGTCCCCACGATCTAACGATCCGCCCCGGCGTCCGCACCGACACCATCATTCATCCGAACGAAGACGGCAAGCCAATGAAGCCTACGACAAGGAAACGAAGCGCATGTTATGTGATTTGTACAACAACTTTCGAGCCCTGTCTTCAATGTGTCGGGACTTCACGGCCGACCTTGAGGCCTACCGCAACGCTCAATCGAAGCCGTCAACCGTCGAAGCCGCTACCGCGAGTTTTGACAACGAAAAACTCGCCGTGGAAGCCGATCAAGTCGCTGTCCAGACTGTTGTAGAAGAAAAAAATGAAGGAACAGTGGCTGTCCAGCCCTCTCCGGATCCGATCCCGCCCTCGGATTCAACCCCGCCAGATCCCCCGACCGTTTTCAGACCACCGGAATCACCCCAGGTAACCCCGACCGTTTTCAGACCACCGGAATCACCCCAGGTAACCCCGACACCACCCACGCCCTCACAGCCACCCTTCCTGGTGCCAACGCCGCCAACCCCTCTCGCCAACCTTCACCCTGCCGCCGCCTACTTCCCCCAGCACAACCCCAGCCACCGCCAACACGCCCCCTCCTCCTCAACGGTTTTCCCCGCACCACCTCCCCTCTTTCCGCATCCTACCCCCTCCCTCCCCGCCCCGCGGCACACCCCTCCAGCCACCCAACCTCCTCCCCTCGCACTAGCCACCGCCCTCGCCCCCCATCCGCACCGCCATAACCACCACGCCCTCCCTTTGCGTTCCCCCACACCAGCGCGAATCCCCGCACCTCAGCATTCCCCCCCTCGTCGCCGTATGCACCGCTCCTCGCTGTCGCGGGCCACAGTGGTGCGGAAGCATCCCATGTCACGCCGCGCCACGGTGCCGTGCCTCCTGCGCGGAACCCTGGGCAAGCCCCGCCGCCGCAGGCTGCTACAAATATTCGAGGAACTCGCGCCTGCCCTAACGGGCCCTCCGAAGATGGGGCATCCCGAGTCCCACAGAACGTGGGATTGGGAAGAGATGTGGAAAAATTGCAAAAACAAAATTCCTAAATTCCCTATTTACAGAAAGGTCCAAGGCCATAAGAATATAAAGAAAATTGAGGGGGTACGAAAATTGCAGGGACGCCCCCCAATTAGAAAAAAATACAAACGTAACGCGGAAAATGATCGCATTAGAGGAAATTGAAGCCAACTCAAGGATGATTTCTCCAACGATCCACCTACATCACGCAATTCGTCAGGAGCCGAATTTTTAAAGCGGTGGAGAGTTGATGCAGCGTGACCCCAAATTATGGGGCCACATTTATTTAATTAGATAATTATCAATTTTATTTACGTTTTTTGGGTCTAATTTAATAATCGAGATCGCATGTGATCTCAACGTTTATTTCGTAGAGTTTAATTACAATTTTGGTCAATTAAATAAGTTAGAGTCCAATTAAGTTAGTTAGAGGTCAATTAGGATTAAATTAGTTGTTAATTTGATTTGTTTACTATTTTTGTAAACCCTCTCTCCTATATAAAGAGAGGGTAGGCCATTGTTCTAGTCAGTCCATTATGAATGAAAATTTGAGTTGATCTCAATTTATTCCCCCTCCTCTCTCTCTCCCTCCACGCGATCTCCGCGGTCTTCCCCTCAACCCCGCGCATTCCGGCGTGTTCTCTTCTCAACCCTTCTCTTCTTCTACCAAAAAGCCACCAAAAATATATTATTATTTTATTCGCCGTCGCCGATTCTCGTTTGCATCATAGAGGAGTTTGCCCACCATCTCTCTATATCTCCTCTTATCTACTTCATCAGTATCACCATCATACAGCCTCACGCTGGGATCCATAGGAGTACTTGATGGTTTGCAACCATCCATGCCCGTCTCAGTCAGGAAGTCTGTAATATACTTCCGTTGGGTCATTACCAAACCCTGTGCATTCCTCGCAAATTCTAACCCCAGGAAGTATCTCAGGGTGCCAAGATCTTTTGTAACAAATTGACGGCCAAGGAATGCCTTCGCCTTTTCTATGCCCTGTGCATCATCTCCTGTAACAAGAATATCATCCACATAGACCATAATAACAACCGTACCTGCCGATGACTTCTGGACAAACAATGAGTGATCGGCATTTGACCTCTTGAATCCTTGTTGCTCAATCAGGTTGGACAACTTCTGGAACCATGCTCTGGGGCTCTGTTTGAGACCATATATTGCTTTGTGAAGTCTACAGACCATCTGCTTCTCCCCCTCAGCAGTAAACCCAGGTGGCTGCTGCATGTAGACTTCCTCCTGCAAGTCTCCATACAGAAATGCATTCTTGACATCTAGTTGAGATATACTCCAATCACGGACTACAGCAACAAATAAGAGAATGCGAAGGGTAGAATGTCTCGCCACTGGAGAAAAAGTATCCATGTAATCCACACCGTAGGTTTGCGTAAACCCACGAGCGACCAAGCGTGCTTTATACCTATCCAGGGTTCCATCTGCATGGTATTTGACTGTAAAGACCCATTTGCAGCTCACAACGGATGCATCAGAAGGTGCAGGGACCAAAGACCATGTGCCACGAGACTGCAGGGCCCTCATTTCTTCTTCCATTGCTAATCGCCAGCATTCATTCTGCAAAGCTTCCTGGTATGTCCGTGGTATCTCCACGGAAGACAGAGCTGCGGCAAATCTCTGAAAATCACCTGTGAGACGGTGAAAAGAAACCTGTGAAGCAAACGGATAAGCGGCACATTGCCGCTTCTGTTTCCGAAGAGCAATCGGAACATCAAGACTGTCATCTGCTGTATGAGATGGGCTAGTGTCAGCCTGAACTGAAGGATCCTGCACATGTACCAAACCTGACCCGTCAGTAGTAGTGTCATCTGAACATACCTGAGGCGGGATGATCGGCTGCTGTGTGGTCTGAGCAGGACCTGACCGACGCGTATAGAATTTTGGTAACGGTGAAATGATAGGCCGTGGATTGGGTGGAGGTGGAGGAGGTGGTGGGGGTGGTGGGGGTGGTGCTGGCGTGGAGACAGACAGAGGGGAAGACTCAGACGTACTCAATGTAGGTGGTGGAGGAACATAGATCTCATCAGTGGTAATGGATGGTACCATTCTGTCACCTGCAGGAGAGAAATACATGACAGACTCAAAGAAAGTGACATCGGCACTCACAAAGTATCTCTTAGTTGTGGGATCATAACACCGGTAGCCCTTCTGAGTTCTGGAATAACCAACAAAGACGCACTTGACTGCTCTAGGAGAGAGTTTGTCAAGTCCAGGAGATAGACGATGCACAAAAGCAACAGTGCCAAAGACACGTGGAGTTAGGGAGAATAACTCCCTATCTGGAAAAATAATGGACATAGGTATCTTTTCACCAAGGACTGAGGATGGCATACGGTTGACTAGATAACAAGCAGTAAGGACAGCATCACCCCAGAAAGAAATAGGGGCACAACTCTGAATCAACAATGTACGAGTAATATCCAAGAGATGGCGATGCTTCCTTTCCGCGACACCATTTTGTTGTGAGGTATATGCACAAGTGGTTTGGTGAATAATGCCCTTTGATGACAGGAATTGTGACAGTAAGCGTGTACAAAATTCAAGGGCATTATCAGTCCGAACATATTTGACATTTGCAGAAAAGACATTGAACACTTCATTAATCAAGTTTTTGATCACATTTCCTGCTTCGGATTTATTTTTCAAAAGAAAGACCCATGACACACGAGAGAAATCATCCACTACCACAAGATAAAACCTGTGTCCCTGATGATCGGGAACACGACTTGGACCCCATATATCTATATGTAACAACTCAAAAGGGGAGCTACTGCTCCGACTCAGACGACGTGGGAAGCTCGACCTGTGATGCTTTCCCAACTGACACGCTTCACATTGAAACGAAGAACTAGGAGAGATCTGAGGCAGAAGATGACGCATTTTCTGAAGCGGAAGGTGACCAAATCGGAGGTGCCAAATGTACGGAGAGACTGGTCCAGCCGAATGAGAGGAGACACCAGCATATGAATCCCGGACCAGCCTATATAAACCATTCTGCTCAGAGCCACAACCAATCACCTTGCCCGTGAGTATGTCCTGAAAAATGAGAGAAGACGGGTCAAATATGGCACGACAGTTCAAATCCTTCGTAATCTGACTAATAGATAGCAAATTCATTGAGAACTCAGGAGCATGCAGAACATCCTGTAAATGCAAAGTGGAGGACAGGAAAACCTCCCCCTGTCCAATAAGGGGCGAATGGGTACCATCTGCTATCTGTACTGAACGCCCGGGAGGAATATCCCTGTAGGCCTGTAATCTACCTCTATCTCGGCAGAGGTGATGTGTGGCTCCAGAATCAATAATCCAGTCGGATATATCATGAGATGTAGTAGATCTACCTGAGGAGCTTGCGGCTGCGGAAGAACTGGCAGAGGCAGTGGCAGCAATATCTGAGGAACCACCAGGCGAATCACCAGAAGCATGTGGCATAATCTCTCGGAGACGGGCGACAAGTTCGTCAAATCGACTATCTGCAGTAGAAGTCAGTGGAGACTGAGAGTGCTCTGCAACGCGTGCTGATGCTGGAAATCCATGCTTCGAATAGCATGTCTCCTCCGAGTGTCCTGTGCGACGACAATAGGAGCATGTCTGACTAAAGCGACCACCCCTCCCCTGGGGTCCACGGCCACGTCCACGACCACGGCCAGATGGTGGTCCACCTCTCCCACGCGAGACTGCCATCGCTGAAGGAGGTGGAGTAGAAGAGCTGGAGGAGACTGGAATGCGGCTAAGCCGTTTGTAAACATCCTCAACTGGAGGAATAACTGCATCAGCAAGAATCTGAGACCGAGCTGCATCGTACTCTGGGTCAAGGGCCGCAAGAAGAACACCAACCATGGTGGCGTTTCGAAACGCCTTCTGCTGCTCAGGTGTTGCAGTCAGAGGAATGATACTATATAACTTCTCGAACTTCCCTCTTAGGGATGTATAAAGAGAATGGAGAGGTCTGCCGCTCTGCTTCATTGTGAATATGTCGTGCTGAAGCTGCAACATCTTCGTCTCATTTCGCACTTGCGAATATGTGGCGGCAAGAATTTCCCACATTGCCTTAGCAGTGGGCTGATGGAGGACATCGTTGGCAATCTCCGTCGTTAAGGTGCCGGACAACCAGACCTTTGCATAGGAATCATCAGCCTCCCATGAGGCATAGATCCCAGTCTTCTCTGCGGGCTCATCCTCGGTAAGAATATGTTTCTTACCATTCGACTTCATAAGGCTCATGAACTGCATAGCCCAGAGCTCGTAGTTAGACCCGTCCATCTTGACTATTGGCGCAGGACCTTTGAATGCGCCGGTGGAGGGCATATCAACTTTTGATTCTGACATACTGCCGCTTGGAGAAGAACTGGGATGTGTAGACGTAATGCTGGATGTCTACAAACACTGCATCGGATTTGAGTGCGTATGTAGACGTTTACGCACTCAATCCCACATATCGGATGAAGAGAGAGCTAGGGCACGCCTCAACGTAGGCTTACAGCCCTTTACTCAGCTAACAGATGCCGACCGATGGACTGGGAGCCGCTGATCTTATTTGCGGCTGTGCTTACAGCCGGGCTGGAGAGCTAGGGCGGCACCTGAGACCTCCGGGGCTAGGTTGGGGCCGCCTTGTGACCTAAGGCAGCATGCGAGGAGGTGCTGGGGGCTGCCTGGAGGCGAAAGGCTGCAGGCGGAGATGTGCTGGGGCCTTCGGCGACGGTCTAGACCCGCTGGCTGGGGGCTGGTACCGTCGTTGGTGGACTCGGAAGGAGTCCTAAGGCGGCGTGGGAACCTCGATCGGAGCCGGAGAGGAAAGGCAGCGCCGAGGAGGGAAGAGGGCGGCGGGTGGGGAAGGGAAAGGGGGGGCGGCGCGAGAGCCCTAGGGCGGCTCTGATACCATGTTGGGAAAAAAGACTTCGTTGTTTATTCAGAAAACCCTAGGCTCTCTTATATAGGGAGAGACCTTAGGGTAAATTACAGAGAGGTCTATAGAAAAGAAAGAAATAACAACAAACTCTATAAATAAATAATAACACTACTAACTATTTCTACAGTATGCATGCGTAGTACATGTAATGATGGTGGAGGCAGAAGCAGTGGCATCTGACGAGCTGATAGAAACACTCGAAGATCCAATAGCTGGGGCATGATCCCCTCAGTCGTGCAACAAAGTCATCAAAACGATGATCGTTAGAATCATGAGCAATTTGGACATGCTCAACAACACAGGCTGAGGGTGGAAAACTATGCTTGGAACAACACGTGTCCTATGAATGACCTGACCGATGAAAATATGAACACGACTGGCATGGTCGCGAGCCTCATTTGCCATGTGTGCCCCATCCTTTGAAATGAGGCAAGCCACCTCTATCACAAAAAGCAACCATAGCCGATGACGTCTGAGAAGATGTAGCAGAGGGGATGCTTAGTTTGCTCAGCCTGCAACACACCTCCTCCATAGGTGGTATGGTAGAATATTTTAGTAACTGAGAACGAGTCGAGTCATACTCGAGGTTAAGGGCTGTCAGAAAGACCCCAGTCATAAAAGAATCCTGATAGGCCTTATTTTGCTTTAGTGAAACTGTTACATGTATGTAGCTATGAAGTCTCTCAAACATACCCTAAAAGATGTGTATATAGCATGGAGAGGACGATAACCTCATTTGGTCATAAAAATATCATGCTGGAGTTGCAAGATTTTATCTGCTTCCCACGAGGCATTGGTCCAAGTCTTGTCTGTCGTCTCCTCCCGCGTCAGAATATGCTTCTTTCCATTGCTTTGCAAGAGATCAATACATTGCATCACCCACAATTTGTGCCATCCATCTTGACAATAGATGTCAGAACCTTAAACACATATGTAGATGTGATATCAACTTTGTTTTTTGAGATTGCAATGGATTGGTACATGACTGGATCCGTAGACGGACAATAGAGTGTCTACACAGACATCAAGGGGGGTGGATGTAGGTGTAGACTCACACCACAACTAACCCAGCAAAAATCGTTCATGCCATGGTTCACCAGAGACTGCAGTGGTCTAATTTCGCCCTTTCCAGACCAAAATTAGACCAAATCATATGTGCTGGGCAGCAGCAGGGTGGTAACAGGGCCACTGGACAGCGACTGGGTGACTGTTGGGCGGCTCGAGGCTGCTGGATGGTAGCCGAAGGGAGGCCCATGCGGTCCGTAATGGCCTGGACGAGAACTGCGGCCCGCGCGTGGCAGCCTGGATGCCGCTGTAGCTACAAGGAGCCCAGGTGGCAGGCCCGAGAAGCTTGCGACGATGGCTCACGAAGGAAGGAGGGGTCAACGATGCGTGTAGGACCGACGGTTGATGTTGGATCTAGGGTACATGCTCTGATCTAGGATCGCCGCTCTAATACCATGTTGAGGGAAAAGAAGTTGTTATTCCATAGTGCATAAGGGCTCTCTTATATAGAAGAGAGAAACCCCAATGAGTAAATTATATAGTAAGGATATTGGAATAAATAAACTGAGAAAAGAGTAACATAAAATACTCTCAACAAAAAGAAGTACCAATATCCACCAAATTGTATATAACTAGTAATGTGCAGAGTATATATATCTACAAGTCTCTGTCTCTCAAAAAGTACAAAAGTAAAGTGAAGTAATCACTTAAAAAACCTTAAGTACGCAGCTGTATGGTGTAGGCAAACCTGTAACACCTCAAGTAGTGGAGTCGCTCACTACTGCGGTGGTGGGTTCTGCGAACCTGTTGGAATACACGGAAGAGGAGTACATTACTAGCATTTGCTCAATACTGATTTATTCTACTAAATGGTAACACAATAATAATAACTAGGAAGAACTAACTAGCTACAGGGACAGTAACTGAGACTATATGGACGAACTGAAGTGAGTACACAAGAATTTAGAAACTCTCTCTCAAGTAAGCTCTACAAGTGAATTCTAAGATTCAGGTTATTATATATCTTCAAGGTAATAATTATAATTGTTATTACTACTTGTCATCCTTGTTAGTGAAGGAAATAGATCTTGACCACGAGGGCCTCACATTATTGCTCCAAGATACAAAGTATCTTAGGGTTGGGGTGTAGGCATGTGGTAAAGTAGATGCATCCTAAATAAATTCCTAACACTTTCCTTTAGTATCCTTTCAAGTCTACTTTATTTGCCACTTTTACTGTTCAGATGAGTCCTCTTGATTTTAATGTGATCATTAGTCAGATAAATCGACTTGATTTCCCATGTAACCAATTCTCATGTATATGCTGGAGCAACTCACTCGAGAAAAACATTATACATTGGTAAAAGTCCTCGATGGTAGGCACAACTCAAGTAATGATTTGGGACTAAAGATCTGATTTACAACACTCATTTTAATCAGAAAATGTACGAGTACCTTTCATTTTCGTCGAATATGAGGTGAATCGGTAAGAACAACTCCTTCGATACCTACATCTAGGAACTCTATATAACCACTCGAGTGATCAGCTCTGATTAGCCACTCATGTTAATTCTACGACTGAAAGCGAAGATAAGACTACCTGCCATGCATCCTAGAACATTGTCACGCAACCATTGGAATTGCATTGGAGCACATGCAGAACTATGTGTCTTCCAGCCCTCACAAGGTATTGGGACCAAGGCCGTCAAGTCTTCTACTTGGGGACCTAAAGGTGCATGCTCATTCCTTGCGGTCACTAACTTCAAATACCCAAGCACTATGGGGAAACTGCACCATGAGCACCATCCTTAACACGAGAGAAGAAACTCAACCATAGAGATCATCAAAGCACCAAGCATGCAGGGCAATGACTCCTACTGTGACACAAATTAGATACCATTATCACCTAGTTAATGAGATCATGATCTTTATTACTAACCATCACATTCCTATTTGAGTTATAGCATAGATCATTCAACATGAATTTCCTTTTTAACTATATACGATTTATTCTAGAGTATGAAGGTCTTACTACACATGTTATTGGTTAATGGAGATTATCAAACACTCATAGTATATGCATTTGTTCAAATTATTCATCAAATTTACTCTTTCATTTAGTTCGCTAGACCAATGTGATCGATCAGTCACTCTGTGCTGGATGATCAGGACTTTGGTCGATCAATTGGATTTGACTGTGAGATTACCAAGATTGATCACTTAAACTCCCTGATCGATCATTTATCATATATTTTCCTTCTTCCAATCTACCTCAGCTCTGATTCACATATTCATTAAATTTGGAGTTATCTATGTGACTTGTATGATATACAATAATTTAAGAATTAATCACATACGTAAACATTGGTTTTGGAATGATGCCATCAGAAGGAATGTTGGTGTAGCTCTGACCGATGATAAGATGCGAGGAAAATGGCTTAAGATGGTTTGGCCATTTACAAAGGAGGTCAGCTGTTGCATCAGTGAGGAGATGCGAGTTTTAGGATGTTGAGCCGACTAAGAGAGGGTGTAGAAGGTCCAAGAAGTGTTGGATTGAGACTATACGAAGGGATCTTAGTTTTTTGGATTTAAGCTCGAGAGTGACCCAAGATAAATCTGAATGGAGGCAAAGAATCCATGTAGTTAACCCTATTTAATGTGGGAAAGACGTTGTTGTTATACATATCATTTACAAATTAATGTTATTATTTTGTATATGATTTTCGATGTTTAGAAAATGCATAAAATAATAGAACAATTTATAGGTGTATTTACAACACATAGATAAAATAATTAAAGATGATAATTAATGTTAATTATTTACAAGATATACATTATTAATTAGAGTTAATTGAATATTAATTAGATGGAATTGCTTAAGTGAGTGGGATAATAAATGTAAATTAAGATGATAAATCAGGGATTTATCATCCCTCTATACTTAAACTTTGCTCGTCGTCGAGCAAATAAAGAATGGATAAGTTAGTTGATTTCTCTGACTATTCATATACACAGACAAGACTAGATTGATTCAGAACTCTCGGTTTTAGTGGCCTTAAGACTCTAAAGTTGAACCAAGTCTTAATCAAAAGGAACTCAACTTCCCTAATCATTAGACTCTCCGCGTCTAAATAAATAGTAAGAGATATGTCTTTAAGTGCTGATTGCATTCACAAGAGTCGAGTTGAAACGCCACCTAAGGCACCAATCCAGGAGACTCTCCTAATAACCTAATCCTCAACACTAGGGATTAAGTTTAATCTTGCACTCATTCCACCATCTCTTTATTTGTTAGATTTAAACGGGTAGATTAAAAACCAGAAGATGGAGGGTGTCAGCAATCTTAGCCAGAATGAGATCTTGGTTCTCATACTAATCTATTGATATTTACCTAAGTACTAGTGCATGATGAAATGAAAATAAAATGTTTATCAGTTTGCGCTTATTCTTGGTAAAAGCAGTGGAGCTAGCCAAAGAGAAAAGAAAATAAAGAGAAAAGCTCATGCATTACAAAGTCAAATCAAAGAGCTTACACTAGTGTCGAGTGCTCCCAACCTTTTAAGTGTCCACTTGGACCAAAATCTTAGGCTTTTTATGAGACGTGATAGTACCTCAAAAATGGCTCTGTATTGTGTAATGATACAAGTCTGGGTGTCGAAGGTATAATAGATACTCAAAGGAGACACATCCCGGTGCATTTCCAAGGAAACAAGTACATACGACTCAACTTCTTTTAACGGATACAATGATTAGCAACACAGATATATGTGTTGAGTTAATAAGACACTTGAGAGAACCCTTGTTGCAATGAGAGGGAGAGGAAAAATGACACAAACCCTAATCCCTCCATCATCTTGCCTTTCATCTATGTTTTTAAGTCTGACAAACTAATGAGATGGCGAATTGAGGCAAGAATATATTTAGTCCCTAGTGTTGAGGATTAGGTCCTTAGAGAGTCTCTTGGACTGGAGTTTTGGGTGATGTCTCAATTCTACTCTTGTGAATGCAATCAACACATAAAGTGGTGCATCTTATATATATGTATTTCAGAGAATCTGCTGATTAAAGTTGTTGAATTCCTTTTGACTAAGAACTGGTTCAACTTAGAGTTTTGGGATCTCTAAAATCGAGTGTTCTAGATTAATCAAGCCTTGTATCTATACATGCACCACTTACGCGACAACTGTCGTAGACATCACATGTGCATTAAGACAAAATTACAAAAGATTATTATGTTTAATAAACATGTTAATTACGAATAGATACTATAGTTTACAAATTTTGTACACGCACATGGTTCTAGTCAATTGAGGATAGCTTTCCGCACCCATGAACGACCCCACCTCATTGAAGACCTCCTCACACACACATATACACACACATGGTGTGAAAATGATGTTGGAAATCATATGTAATATTAATAATATATAGACATGATGTTAATCAGGGAATAAACTAACTTACTAATTCATTCTTTATTTACTAGCTCGAGGACGAGCTTAGCTTAAGTATAGGGGTGTTATAAATCCTAGATTTATCATCATTATTTATATATATTATCTCTCTAGCTTAAGTAATTCATTGACTATAATTAACAATCAACCTGATTTAACAACTAACTTGTTGTAAATAATTAACACTAATTAATGTATATAAATAGCTATATTTAGATGCCTATATTTTATGTGTTTATTATTAGTAAATATCCAATAAAAATTAGATTAACAGTGTACATAAATAATTTTATATAAAATATAAACTAAAAATCCAAAAAATAAGGAAATAAAATAAAATAAGTAATTTTGATACTTTAACTTGCATCCAAAAATATTTCTATGCATATATGATGTATTTTCTTTTTGAGTTCTAATGAAAGTTGTATGTCTCATCGAGATCTATTTTTCACATTCATCATTTTTTTTCTAATTCCTCTTCTAATTAATTCTTTTTGATTTTATAATTATTTAGTGATTTCTCCAACTTCTGATTGGGCCATGTGGCTCAATCATTTTCAGCCGTGTAGCCAGCCCTTGACTCCAACCCATAGCAATCGTGACCGACTGATCATCTTGATCAGACGACCACTCTTCAACATGCTCATCTTCAACCTCTAGCACCCCTTGTCCTCCAAGTTTGAAATCAACAATCAACCAGGACATATATGTTTGAAATCAAGAGTTATGTATCATCTGCAACCCCTTTGAACAAGGATGAGAGAATATGGTGGCCCTCGATCTTATTAATGAAGTTCCAGTGGGCATCGTTCCGGCCAATAAGAGTACACCCCGAGTTCTTGGTAGAATCCATGTTAGAAAATATAATGCGGAAGCTTGATCAGAGAAATACAAATAAAAAACATTAAGAACACATGATTCTACGTGGATGTTGGAGTATTTGGTTGTGTTCATTGTATGCTGTAGATGGGTAAATGGATACCTCCAGGATCCATTTATCCCATCCAGTTGCTTAGTCACACATCCTACCAGTTTGGAGATGTGGAGACTCAGTGGGGGCTATATATAGACCCCCACACCCATTGTGTCCAGTAAGAAAGTTGAATGCAACATATGGTCCTTTGAGGCCTTCTCTCGTGGTTTCATCCCGCTCCTTACGAGCAGGGTTCCACGTAAAAATCTTGTTCTTCATGTTTATCTTTCTCTATTTATGCTATGTTTATCATTTCGCTTCCGCATTCCTATTTTTTAACATGGTATCAGAGCGGGTTCGTTTGTCAAGAATTTGTATATTGATCATTTTTTCGAGATTCGATTGTTTCTTGAAGATGATTATTGTTGGATTCAAGTTCTGTCCAAGATCTGTTCTTCATTGGGTTTGAAAAAAGTTAGGGATCCTGTTGGAACCCTAATCTCTGCTGTGAAATTCGTTTGCTTTCCAGATTCAGAAAGATACGTAGATCCTTTCGTCGCACTTCCACTTCCAGTCGGTTCCTGCAGCGGTGCGGGTTCTTCACTTCTCCAGGCGACAATCAGCTTGGGGGGACCCTCTTCGATTCCAGTGCATCTTCCTGTGCACCTCATGCCCTCGAGATCTAAACAAATGAAAAAGGGCAGCAACCTCCCAACTTCGCGTACAGGCCATCACGCCACCTCTCCATCACCACCTCCACCTTTCTCCGAGTGACGTCGATTTGATTCACCACACACCCTCCAGAAATCTACATATCAACACTTCCTGGCCTCCACACTCCTCTTGTGGTCGGCAGCGCACCTCCAGGTGGTGCTTGATGCCCCCACCTCGTACGAAACCTTCAGGTCCTAGCCTCACATCCCATGCAATCTTCTCCCATATGGCTCTAGTTTCGCGTAGGCGGTGCGTACTGCAGTCGATGAAACCCCTCCTTGCGCCACCTCCAAGATGGCCGCCCCTCCAAACATTCCAGCCTCCAGTGTGCCCTCCAACACCGACGATGCTCATCTCTCCAGGCGACGAATCCCTCTAGCCCCCATGTCCTCCTCAACCTTCCGATCAGACGCATGCGACGCCGCATCTTCCCCCGAGTACCTCAAGGATGCAGCATCAGGTCGTGCTCCTCCCAGTGGCGGCAAGACCCATCAGGCTGTGCTCCTCTCCTCGTGTGGTGTGGCAACCTTCTCCAGCGATGGCGGCGCCTCTTAGACGTTCTCCTCCTTCGACAGCTTGCAGAGTTTCGAAGGGTTCCATTGGGAACCCTAATATGAGCCCTAAGTGGGCGTGATGATTAAATTTTTTTTTGAGTGGGGCGCTGAGTTCAAGGGTCCTAATGAGGCCGTATGTAATTTAAAGAAAAAGAAGAGAAGGGAAAAGGAGAAAGAGACCCCAAATGGATCCGTGTCTGTTTGAAAAAAGGTAAAGAAAAAAAGGAGAGGGGCTCATTTAAACAAAATTGTGTGTGTGACCCAATTTTAAAAATAGCGAGGTCTATTCAGGCCCTTTGGTGATATTTGGGCCCAAGTTGGACGTTCAAAAAAAAGAAGGAAGAAGAAGAAAAAGAGGCGCACAGAAAAGAAAAGCTGTATGCAAAAAGTTTTGTAAAAAAATAGAAAAGCTGAAAAAAAATAAACAACTTATGTTAAAAAAATGACTCCTAATAATGAAATAGCCGAGAAAAAACTGAAATAGTCGGTTTATTTGATTTTTTTCTCCCCATCTATCTTGTCTTCTCTTAACTTGGTCGATGTCTACATTCCGACCAGTATGGGAGAAATGGGGAGTATATGTAGAGTCACAGATCTTTTCCAGATTTCAGATTCATCATACCAACCGGATTGTCCAGACTCTACAGTTGTCAGATGTTCAGACTCGATGTCAGGTTCCGAGTCTGCAGTTCGAGACGCACGAGTATCTTTAGTTTCGTGGTCCCCTTCATTCTTGTTGCTTTGACCAGAGTTTTCATGTGAGCCATAGGGACTCCAAAGTAGAGGACCATTCCCTATACCATGTGGGCAAGGGTTTTCATGTGATATCATAGGGACTCCTGAATATAGTACTATTCTCTGAGCCAGATGGGAGAGGCCCAGTTCTCCGACGAGGAAACTTCTCCAGACTCAAACTCTAACCCGTTTGTCATCTTCACGTGCACGTCATGAGAAGCAACGTCCTCAACAACAATCGACAATTGTGCACGTTGAGTTGATATTGTCTGTAGTGTCATTTATTGTGAGTTGAGTTTCTTTCTGTTTGTCCAAGCTGAGCATTGCATGCTAGCTTGAGGGGGAGTGTTGGAGTATTTGGTTGTGCGCATCTTATGTTGTAGATGAGTAAATGGATACCTCCAGGATCCATTTATCCCATCAAGTTGTTTAGTCCCACATCTACCAGTTTGGAGATGTGGAGCCTCAGTGGGGGCTATATATAGACCCCCACACCCATTGTAACTAGTGAGAAAGTTGAATGCAATATATGACCCGTTGATGCCTTCTCCCGTGGTTTCATCCTGCTTCTTATGGAGTAGGGTTCCATGTAAAAATCTTGTTCTTCATGTTTATCTTTCTCTATTTATGGTTTGTTTATCATTTTTGCTTCCGCACTCCTATTTTCTAACAGTGGAATCCTACTCCCCAAGGAGCGGGATGAAACCACGAGAGAACGCCTGAAAGGGCTGATGTATGATTGCACTTTCTCACTGAATACAGGAGGTATGAGGCTTCTTATATAGCCTCCACAGACCCTCCAAGTCCCACCACTGGTAGATGTGGGACTAAACTCTGGATGTGGTAAATGGATTATGGAAGGATCCATTTACCCATCTTACATGATAATGACGCATACTCCAACACCCCCCCTCAAGCTGGAGCATGTAATGCTCAGCTTGGACAAGCAGAAAGAAATCTCAACTCATGCCACATGACACTACAAACAATATCAACTCAACATGCACAACTGTCGGTTGTTGTCGAGGACATTGCTTCTCATGCCGTGCATGTGAGGAGGACAAACGGGTTGGAGTGTGACTTAAACTGAATCTCCTCATCGGAGAGCGTGTGCTCTATACTGCGCCTATCAGAGTCACTGCAACTAGAAATAAATCTTCTCGTCGGAGTACTCTGGCTTGCCACAACATGTGGACAACTGCTCCATCTCTAAAAGGGTCGAACTGAAAAAGCTGTGGAAACAATCTTCGTCGGAGTCCACGGTCGCTGGAGAATGGAGTTTGAAAAGTCTCCTTGTCGGAGAACTGGGTCTCTCCATATTAGCTCAGAGAATGGGATCTCTACTCTGGAGTCCCTACGAAACCACATGAAACCCTAGTCCACATGGCATAGGGAATGAGATCTCTACTCTGGAGTCCCTATGGAACACATGAAAACTCCGATCAAAAACAAAAGATGGGGACCACACAAAATGATGGCAACCATGTTCACATCAAACTGAAGACCGTATACATGTGTGTCTCTGAAATTGAAGACTTGAAACCAATATGCCGTCGAGTCTGAATATCTGAACATCTCTGTAGAGTCTAAACAATTGGCTGGTTTAGAATCTAACATCTGAATCTGGAATAGACTCTACACAATACTCCCCCCTCCCATACTTATCGCAAAATAGTGACATCGACAAATTTGGGAGAAGACAATAAAATGGGGATAAAATATGAATAAGCTGATCTCATTTTTTTCGGATTTTCTTCTCACATTTTCTTCTCTTTTTTTCTCGTGTACGGTTTTTTGCACGCACCTTTTTTTAAAAAATATCTTCCTTTTTTATGAGGCCAATCTCTCTCTCTCTCTCTCTCTCTCTTTTAAAAAATAGACCCTTCTTTTCTTTTCTTTTTTTCCGACTAGTCTCTCTTTTTTTCAGTCTCAACCACAACCCACAGGGCCCAAAAGAGCAGCTCTCCCCTTTTTTTTAACTCAAGGCCCATCTTGGCCGAAACTTGCAGCACATCCGCAATTCTTTGTATTTAACGAACATGCAGCAGTTGCCCCCCTTGAAAGAGATACCAGGCCCTTAAAAAGAACACTCCTAATTAGGGTTCCCCTATAGGGAACCCCTCGTAAGATCGCCCCCCCCCAATGGGGGCTTGCTCACGCTGCCGCCAATGCAATGGCAGCTTGGATTTTGTCGTGCGTTCGAGAGATTGCTTGGAGGGCAATGCTGCGACGCATAGGAGATGATCAGGGGAGGAAGGCGAAGGGGCTTTGCCTCTTGGAGATGTCACCGCTGGAGAGGAGCCGTGGAGTTGATCACGACGACATGGAGCGAAGGAGGCGAGGTTTTTGCCACACGGAGCTTGAGATGCACCGCCAGCATCTCTGCTAGAAGAGGAGGTTCGGCCGCTAGGATATGTGCCACCACATGCAACATGTCGCCTGGAACTGCGATGCAATGGGATCAAAGGGGCAACGTGATGGAGGAGGGTGGCAGAGCCTCTGCTTGGGGATGCCAACTGGGGAGATGAGGTGCGGAATCATTTGGAAGAGGCGAAGGCGAGTTTGTTTAGGTGTGGGTCGCTCTGGTACGCTAAGAACGGGTAAGGGTTCACTATGAAGGGTCCCCCGATGTCCTTCAGGTACCCAACTATGTCTTCCAGGTTCTTCTCGTAAGAGGGGTCGAAGAGCATGGAAGATGACAGGTCTGATTGCCTTAGTACGACCATAGAGTGCATGATGGAGATCTTGATCTTGGCATCGAGAGAACGTAGGGGGTTGCTGCTTCTTGGGGCATCATACATCCTGGAGTGCGCCGCCTGCAACTTGGTAGAAGGAGAGGCTTGAGGACACGAGTACATCTGATGATGCTTGATGGTGTTGTATATAGGATTCCAGATTTAAGCCCTAACTTGCGTATGAGGATGCCTGTTCTGGGATCTGTGTTGCTGATGTCGAGAGAAGAGGAGGAAGGTGACTAGCAGAGCCGATTGCTCCTCCTAAGATCTGGATCTCCGTCTCATAGAGATCTATGCTTGGGAATCTGTCGATGATGATTGACAGTCAGACATTAGGGTTCTAATAGAAACCCTAGAACTTGAACCATACATGATAATAAAAGGAATAAATCTCCAAGAGCAAAATATCAAAATCGAATATCGAACGTGAAAAACCTCAAGAATTGAACTCGCTTTGATACCATGTTGGAAAATATAATGCGGAAGCTTGATCATAGAAATAAAGATAAAAACATTAAGAACACGCGATTTTATGTGGAACCCTACTCCCCAAGGAGCGGGATGAAACCACGAGAGAATGCCTTAAAGGGCTGATGCATGCATTGTACTTTCTCACTGAATACATGAGGTCTGAGGTTTCTTATATAGCCTCCACAGGCCTTCCAAGTCCCACCACTGGTAGATGTAAGACTAAACTCTGGATGTGATAAATGGATCTTGGAAGGATCTGTTTACCCATCTTACATGATAATGATGCATACTCTAACAATCCACAATGGTGTAATTTCACAACGATGTGCCACTTAATGAATTTTATAGTTGATCGGTCCAAGAGCTTGCCTTTGTTTCCTGCAACAAAACGAAGCCTGGCCTGATCTCTACTAAGAAATTATATAATGCATGTCTCTTCTCAGGTTTACCCACCCCCGATGCTCCAACTCAAACTTTCATTGGACACTAGGGCAATTCCCAGTTTTTCAATCAATGTCCAAATTCAACATCATCTCCTCCAACATGTTCAACTCCTACTCACTTCGACAAACCACCTCGTCAGCTGAACTCCCCTCAGTAATGTCCTTAATGAATACGGAGTCCTCAATGAAGAGAGCATATTTAAAATCCTACTCAAGACTTCTTCGAGCGCTACCTTAGATGGGATGAAAGCCTAGTTCCCCAAAGCCTCTTTCAAAAGTATATTTTACCCCACCTTCGAGAGGGTGAAAGCCTAGTTCATAGGAGTCCCCAGAAGTCCTTGCGCACGGAGGCTCGTGCCCTAGCCTTTGAGTTTAGAGTGGACTAGTTCGGAGCGACTTAGCATATCCTCCACGATGTTTGAGATAGTTCAAATCACTTTTGAACTAGTTTTCGTTAAGTGTCGAGACAATCAAACGCTTGTATTTCTCCTTAGTCAGATTTAATGTTAGTATAATAGGAGTTTCAAACAAGGCAAAAGGATCCGACCCTATTGGAGGATGTATCAAGCTTGAAGTATCGCTTTGACCTTTTGAATAAGTAATGGAACCGATATGAGAAAACGAGGCACTAAAAATGAGGATCCAATTCCATTGCAATCACCCGCGAAAATGTCGAATACAATGGAGAGATTGAGAGGGGTGACTTCATCTTCACTGGGGCGTACGTGGCTTCTGTTTCTAAGGGATCCACTCGATGAGGATTTTTAAATGATTTATCTTTGGAAACTTCGGTAGAAATGTAACAACATCCCATCGACTTCTGCAAACATCGTCGACGCTTCCTTTCCGGCTAGAGGAGCATCACCGAGCGCCATCATTAGCATTATCACTTCATGAGATGGCCACCCCAACGAGTCCATCTCGTCAATAAGAAGTCTCACCAATCGGTCCCTAACCGTGGCTTCAAAAATTCCTGGGATAGAGGCTTCAACATCTGACATCAAGAGCACAACCTTGACATACTAACCATATGAAAGCCCATCCGAAATAATCGTCTGAACGGATGCTACCTTTTACAATGTCGTCCTTATTTCGACAAGAGATCTACATGTGTCTGGTAAAGGGTACCATCTATTGGTCTAGGCTTCCTCTAGTGAGTTCTTCCAATACCCTGTAACTATAGTCCAACAACTTACAAAGTTTGAACTTGAAGAGATCCCTTGCACAGTCAAAACCATCCCCAATCTAAATGATGTCCCCCACGAATGATCTCCCAAGGGCCTCATTGATGTTAATTATGGCCACCCATAGATAGACTCCAGCTATTCTACACACCCCCACAAGCAGAGAGTGTGACCCTCCCTTCTTCCTATCTATTCATGTGAATGAGGGCAACATACAATTTTTTCTTGCAAGAGTTTTTTTTTGGGAAAAGAGGTTGGAGTACCAAGATGGGACCCACCACTAGTATAAATATATATTATAAAAGGTTAATTATTACAAATAATTATGCCAAGACCTATGCAAGGCCCTTCCATGTTCCTTCTTGCAAGAGCTTTATCGATGACCATTTCCACCACATTTGAAGCATTTGACGGGGTCTCGACAAGCGACCGCATGGTAGCCTTCGCCACCACATCTTAGACACCTTCCCTCGAAACTTGAAAATACTCATGAGAGATGGCATTCCCCAACCTCCTTTACGAGCTTAGTTGTTACGGTGTCCCTTGAAGGCCTTGTCATGACAAGGAGTCAAATGATGCACAAATGCCATGGAGCCAAAGAAACGAGGTAGCATTGAGAAAAAAGGTCCTTGTTAGGAAACACAATTGAAAAAGGAACCTTTTCACCTAACACGGAAGACGATATATGGTTGGCCACGTAGTAGGTAGTGAGAACCGCATAACCTCAGACAGAGCGGGGAGCACTACTCTGGATAAGAAGGGTCCTGGTCATGTCAAGAAGATGATGGTGTTTGCGTTCAACAACACCGTTCTGCTGAGAAGTGTACGCGCAAGAGGATTAATGTATAATGTCGAGGGGTCTGAAGTACTAAGAAAGATTAATGGTACAAAACTCCAAGACATTGTTAGAGCAGACATATTTAATAGTGGCGAAATTTTTTTTGACCTCATTAATGAAAGTTTGAGTGATAAACCTAGCCTCAGACTTGTTTTTCAGAAGGAAAACACGAGAAGTTATAGAATAATCATCGATGGGGTCAAGATAGAATCTATGCCCTTGATAGTTAGGAATGTTAGGAAAATAGAAAGAGTTGTTTCTTCCTTGGGCCCTAGGCTCTCTTATATAGGGATGGATCTATGGGTAAATTACAAAAAGAAGACAGATGAACAGAAAAATATTTAAAAAGTATAGAAGTATGAAATATATCTTTACACTCCCCCTCAAGATGGAGCATAGATATCTATGATGCGTAGCTTGGATGAACACTTCTGAAAGAGCCCTCTAAGTAGGGCCTTAATGAGAATTGTAGAGATAATTATGTAGTCGGTGTATCTTTTATCCTTTTTTGTTCTCTGTTCCACCTTATGTAATTTACCCATGGGCCATCTCTATATAAGAGAGCTTAGGTTTTCCTTGGAATATAACAACTTTCCTCCAACATGGTATCGGAGCCAAAACCTTAGAACCCTAAACCCTTCCCACACACGCCGCCCCCCTCACCTCGGTGCCACCCCTCCTCCTTGCCCTGCTGATGAACGACGAATTCGCCTCTTTAATAATGTAAAATTGTTGTAGTATAGGAGGCAAATTCGGTTCAAGAAAAACCACAATTTTTGAATGTTGTGGAATATTTTTTTACTTGGAAAGTTTACCAAGGTCGAACACAGGGAACGGTGATTCCTAGTTGCGTGGTCTTAAATCAAATTAAATAATTAGTTAATGTTAATTAATTTATGCGTTGATAAAATATATAATGCAATGATGAAGATGCGATGCAGAGAAAATAAACAGAGATGATTAAGCTCTGGACCTGTGAAGTATAAAATTCAAATCTCAATGAAATTTATCAATTAATTCTCGGAAGACTATCACAGATCAAAAGAGATCATTAATGCCCAGAATATTTATCAACTCCAAGTTACAGGACAATAGATTTAATCAATGAATATGCTCCTCAAAATTAATCATCGATCAGACAAATAGAGAGTTAAATAATTGATACTCGATTTAACCCCTGATTAAATTATTGGGAATAATCAACCATAAACACAAGGGGTTAATCAAATTGAAATCCTCAACTGAATTCCTGCAAGAAATGTTACTAAATTCTCAAGCACCAATATGTCAAAATTAAGCCTGTATGCCAAATGAGATCTTCGAATAATAATTCTCAATAGACAACTTCAGATCTGTCAATAAATTATGTTAAATGATAGAGCATGAAAATGGCTTCGAAATGACATATTGTATGCTAAAAACGGAGTTCGTATGAAAAAGATATGATGAAATGAAACTGCAGGGACTAGAATGTAATTAAAATAAAGTTTCTCCTTCAAAATGGTCCCTGAAAGGACTTATCTGCAATTCAGAAATGTCGGCTGGGCCCGGACGTAATTTACCCCTGGTAGGGGTATTTTTGCAAACTCTAGAAATGCCAGGGGTGTGGCTGTAATTTTTCCAACAAGCACGTGCCTTGCACGTGCCTCTGGAGGCTCAGGTCGGCTGCGGAGGCTTGGGCGGCTGAGCCTGAGGTTCGGACCTGAGGCGCAGGCTCAGGCGGGGACTGGAGCTTTGGGGACCTCGAGCCTCGAGGCTGGGGCCGAGGCTCGGGGGGGGGGGGCGTGGCCGAACTGAGGCCATTGGATCAAGGGTTGGCCCTTGATCCAATGATGCCTGTAGGTCAGCGGTGGACGAGCAGGGCCCTCGCCTGGGCAGAGGGGCGGCGAAGACGGTGCCTATGGTCGAGCGGGCTAGCTGCTGGGGCTCGGAGGAGCTCGACCGACACACGACCGAGCGGTGGAGGCACGAAGCGGAGGCGGCACCGACGCAGGCGATGTGGGGAGGCGAGGCGCGGCGAGCGGCGGAGGACTGAGGAGATGACCGAGCAGCACGCGAGGCTCGACCTCACTTGGCCCACGGCGGAGGAAGGCGAGGCGGAGGCGCGGAGTTGTGCGCGTGCCGATGTACCTGCAGGGCCAAAACGACAGATGATTGGGTGGTCGGTACGTTGGGTTGGGGATGGAGCATCGGCCTGTGCGAGGCCGGCATCGGTCGGAGGGAAAGGCTCCGGAGGGGGACGTCGAGGCGGAGGAAGTCACCTCGAGGGAGGAGGGTCTTTGCTCGAAGCTGAAGGAGCCGAGCTCTAAGCAGTGGGGTGCCCGCTGCAGCCGTGTGACGGCTGGATCACGCTACCAGGACGATTCAGCCGCTGTCACCGGCGATCTTGAAAAGGGCGGATGGAGGTGAAGGCTGCGGCATGGGTGGTTTTATAGGAGGACGAGGATAACGGCTGGAGAAGGGGGGCGTTATGTGAAGATGGAGGAGGCGGAACGACCATGCAAGGAGGCTTAATGGCCGCGCATTGCGGAGCTGGGGAGAGAAGACGACGGTTTGGGAAGGGGAAGGTCGGGTCACGTGCGTCGCACGTGACCCGGGTGTGGCCAGGAGAGAGAGAGAAAAGCGGGGTGCCACGTGGCACGCCCTGGAGCTGCCACGTGGCACCAAAAAAATTTCAGATTTTGGAGAGGGAAAAAGAGATAGAAGATGACATCGGATCGAGAACTTTCCTTCACGAAAGTTGTTCGTCTCGACGAGATCTACAACTTTCATGAAGGACCCATGAGCAAAAGAGGTCACCTGTGCGAAGTGGTATTTTTGGTGGTTCTCCATGTGTGTGGAAAACCGTATTTGGAGGTTTTGTAATTTTTTTGGTTGTTTTAGAGAGGATAAAAATTTTAAAAATTACTATAAAATAAAAGAAAAATATTTACGCACTAATCTATTTTTTTAAATTTTTAATAAATAAGAAAATAGGGTAATAAAATAGAAGTCAGAGACACACAACTTTTGTACAGACCGATAACGGACACTTGGACTCGGTCAGTTTCTTTGATTTCAGTTTTAATCTGGATTTGGATTTTTACGTCACTTAATAAAACTTTCATCAAAGAAAACAAATAAAGAAGAAATAAGATTACAAGGGTTAATTATGTACATAAAAACTTAAGTCAAAATTAGCAAAAAGTTAATCTGCACAAAAGAGGCCCAAAACCCAACTTCCACACGAGCTCCGAATTTTACGAAATTGGTCTTGTTTTGAAGGTATTTGAAAATGGAGTACTTTAAAAGTGAGGACCAAAATCGGACACTGTATGTGGGAGATAAGCTCGTTTTAGTATGTCAGATGTGAAATTAGACTTTGGGATTATTTGACACTTATTGGGGTTAGTAATTTTTTTGTATTTTTTATTTAATAAGGTTAGTAATATCTACACAATGGAGGTGGTTTTAGGTCAATCGGAGTTAGGATGAATTATTTACAAATGTGAGAAGTTAGCGGCTTTTTGGGCTAATTTACACTTGGGGTTTTTAATGCAATTATGCATGATGAAATGCAAATATTATTTACACATGTATGAATGCTAATAATGCTCTATTAATGATTAATTAGAAGTGAATGATGGGGAACAGAGCCTAAATGATCAAATTTAGCATGATGAATGCGAGATTCATCATACCCCTATACTTAGACCATGCTCGTCCCCGAGCATGAATGAATGACTTAGTTGAACACATCCCTGACTGTGCATGCGAATTTTCAAGGCTCAATTCATAGAGGACCCTTAATGTGAGTGATCCTAAAGTTCTGAGCTCAACCAAGCTTTAATCAAAAGGAACCCAACTTCTCTAATTTTCAGACTCTCTATTTTACATATAGTATAAGGATATGATTCTTAGTGTACTGCATTCATGAGAGTCAAGTCGAGACATCACCCAAAGTTCCAATCCAAGAGACTCTCCTCTAGACCTAATCCTCAACACTAGGGAATAAGTCTATTCTTGCTTCAGTCAACCGTCTCATTAGTTTGTCAGACTTGAAAGTGTATATGGACGGCAAGATGATGGAGGGTATAGGATTGTGTCTAATTCTCTCTCCCTCACATTGGAACAAGGGGTCTCTCGAGTGCCTTTTTACTCAACACATGCGAATTTTTAGATTTGTTAATCAGTGTGTCCGTCAAGAGAATTTGGAGTCGTCTGCACTTGTTTTTCTTGGAGTACACCTGGGTGTGTCTCTTTTGAGTATCTAAGATACCTTCGACACCCAGACTTGTAGCATTTACGATGCAGAGCCCTTTTTTTGGTGTCAGCCCTACTCCTTGGTCCTAATTAACGCTTGGTCCAAGTGGACACTTTGAAAATGTTTGGGAGCGCTCGCCGTTGGTGGAAGCTCATTTATAATTTGACTTGGATGATAGACCTTTTCTTTGACATTTCATTTTCTTTTCTGTTGTTGGCTAGCTCCACTGCTTTTACCAAAGTTGGCGCACATTGATCAACAATTTTCATTAAGTTTTAACACACCCTGGCACTTTAGGTAAATATCAAAGAGATAGCATATGAACTTGTTCACATACTGGATAGGATTTTGCTGACACTCAGGTTTCCTCAAGCCTTCATTAACTTTATCCTATCCTCGAGCATCATTAGATCGGATCTAAACTCAAATCTCTAGTCTTAATTCCTCAAGTGATATCTCAACTTATCTCATCAATCACGCAGTTGTGGAAGTGATTTGTGCTGATCATATTCTTTGAAGGTAGAGATTAAGAGTGTAATATAGCGCTCAAATCTTTCAAACAAGGGAAGTGTGGATTATTAAGTTCAAAACCCTAATGACTAAGGCTGGCTAACTCAGACTCTCAAGATCACAAAAATCAAGTGTCTCAAAAATCCTCAAGCCTTGAGTGATAGTGAATGTGTCAGGAATATATCAACCAAAGAATGCATAAAATGCTTGATGAAATGCAAGATCATGAGTGATTTTTTTTTGCAAAAAGTTTTTTCGTTTTTTTGTTTTTTATGAAAAAGGTATTATACACAAAAAATACACTACTTGTACCCATCCCCGATGCTAGATAAAAATGACTAAAGTACGAGCTATGGATAAAGTAGATAAAATATATACAAATACACCCCCCTATACTTAGCTTGTGCTATGTCCTCATGGCACAAAGTGAAATGCAGACATAGCTCGTACGAAGTATAGATGGGTACCGACATAAAGAGGAGAAGTGCTGTATAAACAATGAAATCGGTCCCCTAATTATCGGGGGATCAAGAGCGGGTAGATGGATATACAGAAGAGTGTAGGTTTCAGAGAGGTGATTTATCTGGGCAGATCAAATCTTTCGTCAAAATCTATGCCCTGAGTGAAGGAGACCTGTTCAACTTGTACTAATTGCTCGTTGGATTCGACAAAATGTTTAAGCAGCTGACCGTTGACTATAGATGTTTGTGTGCTATCTACAGTCTCTGAGATCTCAACACTCCCATTATTGTGTACCTCTCTTAGAATGAAGGGTCCCGTCCATTTTGATTTCAATTTTCCTTGGAAAATTTTCAAATTTTGCATTAAATAGCCAAACTTTATGCCCTGGGACAAAGATCTTGGTTCGAATGTTCTTGTCATGCCATCTTTTTACCTTGTCCTTGTAAATGGTACTGTTTTCATAAGCATGATTTCGGATTTCAGATAGTTCATTCAAATTCATGTCTCGGTTCTTCTTTCCTTGGTGACAATTCCAATTAATCTTTTTGATTGCCCATTCTGATTTATGTATGAGTTCCGCGGGCAAATGGCATGGTTTTCCATATACCATTCTAAACGGGGAGGTGCCCAATGGGATCTTATAAACCGTCCGGTAAGTCCATAGAACTTGGTCCAGGAGTTGGGACCAGTTCTTCCTGTCAGGGCGGACGAGCTTCTGTAAAATTCCTTTAACCTCCCTGTTTGACACCTCTGTCATGCCATTGTATTGTGGATGGTAAGGAGTAGCGACACGGTACTTGATGCCGTATTCCTTAGTCAACTTCCTCACCTCCCAGTTGACAAAGTGGCTTCCCCCATCAGATATTAAAACTTTTGGAATCCCAAACCTCGAAATAATATTATCTTTCAAAAACTTGCAAACAGTTTTGCTATCTGCTGCTCGAGTAGGGATAGCCTCCTTCCATCTAGATAAATAATCTAACGCGAGAAGAATATACTCTAATCCCAGACTATTAGGGAATGTGCCCATAAAGTCAATGCCCCATGCATCGAATACATCACAGATGATCACTGGTTGCATAGACATGGCATCTTTGGAACCAATGGTTCCTCCCATTCTCTGACAGACAGGGCACGACCTAACAAAATTGTAAGCATCTTTAAACAAGGTCGGCCAGTAAAATCCACATTGCAATATCTTCTCAGCGGTCCTCTTCCCGGAGTGATGTCCTCCCGCCTCCAAGGTGTGGCATAGATTGAGGATACTTTGGTATTCCTCTTGAGGAATACATCTTCTCCATATGCAATACGGTCCTTCAAAGAAAAGGAACGGATGTTCCCAATGATAGTGTCTCGCTTCAGATATGAGTCGATCGATTTTGTTTCTGGGCTAACCTTAAGGAACTTCGTTGGTGACAAGACAATTCACCGTGTCTGCATACCAAGGGAGTGAGTCAATAGCAGAAATTGACTCATCTGGGAATGTTTCACGGATGGATTCAAATTCCGGAATTTTGTTATGTTCGATCCGTGATAAATGATCAACCACGACATTCTTAACGTCAGGTTTGTCCTTAATCTCCAAATCAAATTCCTGAAGCAATAGTATCCACCTCAGTAGTCGTGCTTTCGCATCCTTTTTGGCCATTAAGTGTCGAATGGCTGAATTGTCTGTGTAAACAGTCACCTTAGATCCTAGAAGTATTGATCGAAAATTTTCCAAGGTAAAAACCACAGCAAGCATTTCTTTTTCGGTCACAGTGTAATTTTTCTGAGCAAGGTCTAAAATTTTGCTTGCATAGTGAATAGCATACGGGATTCCATCCTTTCGTTGTCCTAATACAACCCCTACAGCAAAATCGGATGCGTCTGTCATGATCTCGAAGGGAGGAGACTAATAAGGGGCTTGTAGGACGGGGGTCTCAATGATCCTACTCTTGAGTAATTCGAAGGCTTCTAGACACTTATGATCTACCAGGAATTCGGTGTCTTTCCCAAGAAGGTCAGTTAACGGTCGGGCAATTTTTGAAAAGTCTTTGATAAATCTCCTATAAACCGGCATGCCCTTATGAAGACCGTACTTGTTTCACATTTGTGGGTGGCTCGAGTTTCTTGATCACGTCAACTTTGGCAGGATCAACCTCCATTCCCTTCTTGGAGATGACATGCCCTAATACAATGCCCTCTTTCACCATGAAATGGCTTTTTTCCTAAGAGAGCACCATATTCACTTCCCTACACTTCTGGAGGACTCGATCCAGGTGCGCTAGACAATCATCGAATGAATCACCGTGGACCGAGAAGTCGTCCATGAAGACCTCCAGGAAATCTCCAACCATATCGGCAAAAATCGGAATCATGCATCGCTGAAAGGTGCCGGGGGCATTGCAAAGCCCAAAAGGCATTCGCTTGAATGCATATGTGCCGAAAGGACATGTAAAAGTAGTCTTTTCCTGGTCCTCGGGGGCGATGGCTACCTGATTGTAGCCCGAGTACCCGTATAAAAAACAGAAGTATTCTCTCCCTGCCAATCTCTCCAGGATTTGATCAATAAAAGGCAGTGGAAAGTGATCCTTCTTCGTTGCGGCATTCAGGCGCCTGTAATCCACACAGACACGCCACGACGTAGGTACCCGTGTCGTGATCTCCTCTCCCTCCTCATTGGTGATAATCTGAAGTCCCAACTTTTTCGGGACTACATGCAAAGGTGACAACCATTTGAAGTCGGAGATGGGATATATGAATCCAGCTTTACACCATTTTTCGATCTCAGTCTTAACCGCTTCCTTTAGGTTTGGATTCAATCTACGTTGGCATTCACGAGAGGGTTTAGCATTATCTTCCAAGTAAATATGGTGTGAGCACAGGGCTGGGTTTATCCCTGGGAGATCAGACAATCTCCAGCCTATAGCCTTGCGGTTTTTCTCCAAAACATTAAGCAGGCGGATCTCCTGCTCTTCGGTCAGATGTGAGTTGATAATGACCAGAAATTGTCCCTTTTCTCCTGCAAGGAAGGCATACTTAAGTGTAGGGGGCGATGGTTTGAGTTCAGGTAAGTCAATGATATTTCTTGAATCTGGTCCTCTCAGTGATGCTTCTTGTTGTAATGTGGATGCTTGCGGTGTATCTATATTGGCCACCATTCTGGTTGTTTCTGGGATCGGATCGCTAGTGATGGAATGTGGTGTGGCAAGTGCCGCATCCGATCTGTGTACCTTACTCAAGAATTGTCCATAAGGAGAATGGACTGACAGGTCCAGAGGGGCCTCTGAGTCTCCTAGAGTATCGGTAGATGCATGAATGAGTTGGCAGACTAAATCATCAACAATTTCCTCTCCAGATGAGGTTGACTCTATCATAGCGGTTGGGTTTTGTCTCCAGGGCCCAACTGTTGTTTCTGTAAATTCAGTCTCAGTTTCTGATTTTTCAGACTCGGTGCTCGACTCAGTGTCAGGTCTTTGGAACCTAGTTTGTTGCATTTTAAGTTCAACTTTTCCAAACAGGATTCTCCCGGATGTGTAATCAAATATAGCTCCTGCGGTCCTAAGGAAGGGCCTCCCTAGTATCATCTGGGAATCTTTTCAATTTCTAGGGACATCCATGTCAAGTATTGTGAAATCTACTGGGTAATTTTGTCCCTCTATGTTTATGACAACGTTTCGAATCTCGCCCCTAGGTCGCTTAGTTGATGTGTCTGCGAATTGAAGTACGGCTGTAGATTGCTTAAGAGGACCTAGATTTAGATGCTCATATAGGGTTGTGGGCATGAAATTGATGGATGATCCATTGTCTAACAATGTTCTTGCAAACTGATTTCTTTGATGTAGCTAGTGACAAAGTGAGCACCCATGTCTCTTTTCTTCCTTGACAGCTCATTTTTTATAAGACGAGATTTGGCAACTGAGAGTATGTGTTTCTTTGGTCGGCTAGGAGGCTGTTTGCTAACCCTTGTTGGTGTGCATCTCACCTTAAGGTATTTTCGAAAAGTCGAGTCTCTTTCTATCATCTGTCTAGGGACAGAGTGACCTTAATACTTTCCTTACAGATGCGGGCCATCTCTTCATCATTTTTTTGGTTTTTTATGTTTTTCTTCTTTCCTGTCGTAAGAGCACGTGGGAAAGGGATGGATTTGTTGTGATCAACAGCATCACTTTTATTGAATGAAAAATTTCTTACAGGACTCAAACTCGGACTAAAAACAGGGAAATTTGTGTTCAGATGTGGCTGGTGTCTTGGTGGCATTTCTCTGTCTGACTCAGTCTCAGACTCTTCATTATATCTGGGTGGTGTGGGTGGGACTTGTTCTTTCTCCTTCTGTCTTCCTTTGTCAATTCCCCCAAGATTGTATGAATTGGTGGATACTGGGGCTATGTCTTCGTGTTCCTTCGCTCGATCAGGCATGGTTACGGTCCTTCCGCTCCTAAGAGAGATATGATAAGAGTTATTATTTGAGGAGGGCTCAAGTTCAGGTACGAAATAGTCGAGATTAATACCTGATTATGTCCAAGGTTATTTGGGTTAGCCTGGACTTGGGCTGGAATCACGGTCTGGGGTGCAGTCACCTCATCTCTCCAACGAGAGAGTCGATTTATGTCGACTGTCATATCATGAAGCTCATCCAGCACTCGCTGCAGTTCTGGAGAGATAGAAGAAGAGGAGGACTCTTGGCCCTGCCTGGCCTGAGGTCGCTGATATTGGCCTTGTTGGTTTTGGCGTTGGTTCTGCTGTGGCTGAGGTTGCGGGATCTGATAACCCGTGTGATATTGCTGTCTCTGCTGCGGTTGAGGCTGGTAGGTGGGCCGGGCTTGTGGTGGACGAGGGTTCGGAGTAGAGTTTTGGTCTGGGCGGTTGACCGGTTCCAGGTTATTCCAGACTCCGTTTATCTCCATGACTTGTGAGGTTCCTCGTAATCAGTTTGAGCGGAGGTTTCCTCAGTTTGATGGGACAAGACTTGATCTCCACCCCAATGGCTATGTTGCCCTGCCCCTTGACCTTGAATGTAGTGAATTTGATGTATGGGTGCGGGGGGTGCAGTCAGGGCTGGTATCTTTGATACCCTGTCAGCCAATTCCTCCATTTGTTTAGGCAATTTAGCCAATTTCTCCATATCAGATGATTTATGGAGCTCATCCATCTTTTTATAAATCTGTTCAATCATAGTTAGCTTATCAGCTATTATTCCCATGTCAGCACTGTGATCGGTCCTCAGATTATTCACCATCTTTTTGAAGCCGGTTATGTAAGCCTAACTGGTGGTTTGTGCATGACTGGATTCAGCAAGTCTCTCGAACACCTTGTCGACGGTGTCCTCGTGGCGTCCCATGTAGCTTCCTCCGCAAGATGCACTAACCAACCCTTGAGTCTCAGGGTTCAGCCCGCTAACAAGACTTTGGACCAGCATCATTTTACTTATCCCGTGTCCTGGGCATTTCTGTACTAAGTCTGTGAATCTTTCCCAGGTTTCATGAAATGGTTCGCTCGGGTGTTGGGTAAAACTTGTGAGCTGTATCCTCATCTGATTGATTCTACTCACTGGGTAGAATTTCTTTAAGAATAGAGTCTTGAATGTGGCCCATGTTGTGACTATTTCCCCTAGATTTTTCAGCTAGTAGGCTGCCTTATCAATCAAGGCGAAGGGGACAGCTCTCAGCCTTACGTAGTCCTGGCTAACCCTAGGGTGGCAGAGGTTAGCACAGACTAACTCGAAGTCGCGGAGGAAGATATATGGTTCTTCGTGATTATTTCCTCCGAATTTTGGCAACAGTGTCAGGAAATGCGGTTTGTGTTCGAACGCATCCTCAGGGGGAACATGTCTCAACCAATTATAGTCTTCATCTAATTCCGGGAGATATGTATCTTCCATAGCATGCTCGCCTTGTTGTAGTACTGCCAACTGCATCCTAAGTAGTTCATTGTGTTGTTCGGCAGCGGTTATCTTAGTCAAGATTGCCCGGATCGGGTCATTGTCGTTCTCTTCGTCCCCAGGGTTGTTCTTTGGAGGCATTATGAATTCACCTTCAGAAAGGAAGATTTCAGAGATAAGTGTTGGAATTAAATGAGGTTTTTGCTAAGGATAAGAGATATCTTAGCGGAGGAGTGAAAAGGTGAAACTTCTAAGACAAGAAGGATTGAGAGAGTCCTTACGACGAAGCAGACATAAGCAGAAACAAAACAATTCTCAAGTTCACCACTCAACACAGATGAAGGCACGTCAGGGTTCGGCCGCTTATCTTTTCTATTTTAATTTAATGACAAAACAATCTTGCAGATTAAGCGAAGCTGTTAGGTACTGAAATAATTCACAATGACTGTCCCGAGTTCGTACAACTAGTTACACCTACTCTCAGCCAATATAGGTGTAAGTACAGACCGTATAAACGACTACCCGTGTTACTTGAGGACGGAGCCTTCCGCGGTGTCCTCTAAACCACCCACTCTGCTAAGGGAAGTCGGACCGTAAAACGGCTACCCGAGACCCTCTCTAAAAAGTAGCTAATTGTTTTTAAAAACAGTAGTCTCTGTGAAATTCCTCAGTTTTGGCTCTATCCAAGGTGTGCGTTCTAGTCCTTACAAACAATGAGTGGGTTTCTCTTCACCAGACACAGGTTAATTTTATGTCAGTTATTTACAGTCGCCTTGATTAGCAGTCTCGATTTTAAGTTAAGGTTATCACTGTAGTTTATGTGAGCACAGAAATTCACGCCTTAACGAGCAGTCCCAATTCCGTTAAATCCTAAGTTGTAAAACTTTGAGGAAGGAGGATCGGAAAAGCCGATGCAACGTAAATCAATGATGCATGCTTAAGAGAAGGACTTACAGTGAATCCTCGCGTTCTTCATGCGGGATGCAAGACAAGGAATTTAAATTTATACTAAATGGTATGTACAGATGGAAAACGCCCTAAACAGATAGTTCTATTAGCGGGAAGAATTGATTGAAATTTTTGGCTAATGTTGAACGATCTACAGTGCGTTTAATTAGTGAAAAGTGTGGCCTAAAAAATTACGAGCACAATCAATGATAGAAAAATAAGCATATATGTGCCTAAATCCTACGCCACTCAAGTCGGGACCCAACCACACAGAAGGGGTTGAAACAGACCCGACACACCACAGAAATGTTCAGTCTGAATTATTACAAGGGTTCAAAGAGAGGGACCCTGAGAATAATGCAGAAAATTCAATCTATACTAACACTCTCTCACAAAAATTAAAAATCAATCTTCCTTGCAGATCCTTGATTAATATCCAAAATTGGGCTCCCAGTAGTCTGCGAAGAGAGGATTTGCGGTTAGTAGCAGAAGTAAGAGAGAAATGCAAAATAAAATGCAGAAGAAAAAAAATGACACAAAAATTAATCTCACAAAAACTATTTACAAAAATTGATTTAAAGCCCTAAAAATTCGCCGTTCCTCGGCAACGGCGCCATTTGATGAACGACGAATTCGCCTCTTTAATAATGTGAAATTGTCGTAGTATAGGAGGCGAATTCGGTCCAACAAAAACCATAATCTTTGAATGTTGTGGAATATTTTTTTACTTGGTAAGTTTACCAAAGTCGAACACAGGGAACGGTGATTCCTAGTTGCGTGGTCTTAAATCAAATTAAATAATTAATTAATGTTAATTAGTTTATGCGTTGATAAAATATACAATGCAATGATGAAGATGCGATGCAGAGAAAATAAACAGAGATGATTAAGCTCAGGACCTGTGAAGTATAAAATTCAAATCTCAATGAAATTTATCAATTGATTCTCGAAAGACTAACACAGATCAAAAGAGATCATTAATGCCCAGAAAATTTATCAACTCCAAGTTACAGGACAATAGATTTAATCAATGAATATGCTCCTCAAAATTAATCATCGATCAGACAAATAGAGAGTTAAATAATTGATCCTCGATTTAACCCCTGATTAAAATATTGGAAATAATCAACCATAAACACAAGGGGTTAATCAAATTAAAATCCTCAATCGAATTCCTGCTAGAAATGTTACTAAATTCTCAAGCACCAATATGTCGAAATTTAGCCTGTATGTCAAATGAGATCTTTGAATAATAATTCTCAATAGACAACCTTAGATCTGTCAATAAATTATGCTAAATGATAGAGCATGAAAATAGTTTCGAAATGACATATTGTATACTAAAAACGGAGTTCGTATGAAAAAGATATGATGAAATGAAACTACAGGGACTAGAACGTAATTAAAATAAAGTTTCTCCTTCAAAATGGTCCCTGAAAGGACTTATCTGCAATTCAGAAATGTCGGCTGTGTCCGGACGTAATTTACCCCTAGCGGGGGTATTTTTACAAACTCTAGAAATGCCAGGGGTGTGGCTGCAATTTTTCCAACAAGCACGTGCCTTGCACGTGCCTCTGGAGGCTCGGGTCGGCTGCGGAGGCTCGGGCGGCTGAGCCTGAGGTTCGGGGTCAGAACCTGAGGTTCGGACCCGAGGTGTAGGCTCGGGCGCGGACTGGAGCTTCGGAGACCCCGAGCCTCGAGGCTGGGGCTGATGCTCGGGGGGGGGGGCGAACCGAGGCCGTTGGATGAAGGGCTGGCCCTTGATCCAATGATGCCTGTAGGTCGACGGTGGACGAGCAGGGCCCTCGCCTGGGCGGAGGGGTGGCGAAGCCGGTGCCTATGGTCGAGCGGGCTAGCTGCTGGGGCTCGGAGGAACTCGACCGACATACGGCCGAGCGGTGGAGGCGGAGGCGGCGCCGACACAGGCGATGTGCGGAGGCGAGGCACGGCGAGCGGCGGAGGATTGAGGAGATGACCGAGCAACACGCGAGGCTCGACCTCACTTGGCCTACGGCGGGGGAAGGTGAGGCGGAGGCGGTGGAGACGCGGAGCTGTGCGCGTGCCGATGTACCTGCAGGGTTAGCCAAAACGACAGACGATTGGGTGGTCGGTGACGTAGGGTTGGGGATGGAGCACCGGCCTGTGCGAGGCCGGCAGCGGTCGGAGGGAAAGGCTCCGGAGGGGGACGTCGAGGCGGAGGAAGTCACCTCGAGGGAGGAGGGTCTTTGCTCGAAGCTGAATGAGCCGAGCTCTAAGCAGTGGGGTGCCCGCTGCAGCCGTGCGACGGCTGGATCACGCCACCAGGACGATTCAGCCGCTGTCACCGGCGATCTTGAAAAGGGCAGATGGAGGTGAAGGCTTCGGCATGGGTGGTTTTATAGGAGGACGAGGATAACGGCTGGAGAAGGGGGGCGTTATGCGAAGATGGAGGAGGCGGGACGACCATGCAAGGAGGCTTAATGGCCGCGCATGGCGGAGCAATGGAGAGAAGACGACGGTTGGGGAAGGGGAAGGTCGGGTCACGTGCGTCGCACGTGACCCGGGTGTGGCCAGGAGAGACAGAAAAGCGGGGTGCCACGTGGCACGCCCTGGAGCTGCCACGTGGCACCAAAAAAATTTCAGATTTTGGAGAGGGAAAAAAAGATAGAAGATGACATCGGATCGACAAATTTCCTTCACGAAAGTTGTTCGTCTCGACGAGATCTACAACTTTCATGAAGGTCCCACGAGCAAAAGAGGTCACCTGTGCGAAGTGGTATTTTTGGTGGTTCTCCATGTGTGTGGAAGATCGTATTTGGAGGTTTTGTAATTTTTTGGTGGTTTTAGAGAGGATAAAAATTTAGAAAAATTACTATAAAATAAAAGAAAAATATTTACGCACTAATCTATTTTTTTGGATTTTTAATAAATAAGAAAATAGGGAAATAAAATAGAAGTCAGAAACACACAACTTTTGTACAGACCGATAACGGACACTTGGAATTGGTCAGTTTCTTTGATTTCAGTTTTAATCTGGATTTGGATTTTTACGTCGCTTAATAAAACTTTCATCAAAGAACACAAATAAAGAAGAAATAAGATTACAAGGGTTAATTATGTACATAAAAACTTAAGTCAAAATTAGCAAAAAGTCGAACTGCAGAAAAGAGGCCCAAAACCCAACTTCCACATATGAGCTCCGAATTTTACGAAATTGGTCTTGTTTTGAAGGTATTTGAAAATGGAGTACTTTAAAAGTGAGGACCAAAATCGGACACTGTATGTGGGAGATAAGCTCATTTTAGTCTGTCAGATGTGAAATTAGACTTTAGGATTATTTGACACTTATAGGGGTTAGTAATTTTTTCGTATTTTTTATTTAATAAGGTTAGTAATATTTAGACAATGGAGGTGGTTTTGGGTCAATCGGAGTTAGGATGAATTATTTACAAATGTGAGAAATTAGCAGCTTTTTGGGCTAATTTACACTTGGGATTTTTAATGCAATTATGCATGATGAAATGCAAATATTATTCACATGTATGAATGCTAATAATGCTCTATTAATGATTAATTACAAGTGAATGATGGGGAACATAGCCTAAATGACCAAATTTAGCATGATGAATGCGAGATTCATCATACCCCTATACTTAGACCATGCTCGTCCCCGAGCATGAATGAATGACTTAGTTGAATACATCCCTGACTGTGCATGTGAATTTTCAAGGCTCAATTTATAGAGGACCCTTAATGTGAGTGATCCTAAAGTTTTGGGCTCAACCAAGCTTTAATCAAAAGGAACCCAACTTCTCTAATTTTCAGACTCTCTATTTATACATATAGTATAAGGATATGATTCTTAGTGTACTGCATTCATGAGAGCCAAGTCGAGACATCACCCAAAGTTCCAATCCAAGAGACTCTCCTCTAGACCTAATCCTCAACACTAGGGAATAAGTCTATTCTTGCTTCAGTCAACCGTCTCATTAGTTTGTCAGACTTGAAAGTGTATATGGATGGCCAGATGATGGATGTCATAGGATTGTGTCTAATTCTCTCTCCCTCACATTGGAACAAGGGGTCTCTCGAGTGCCTTTTTACTCAACACATGCGGATTTTTAGATTTGTTGATCAATGTGTCCGTCAAGAGAATTTGGAATCGCCTGCACTTGTTTTTTTGGGAATACACCAGGGTGTGTATCTTTTGAGAAACATCCCTTCTGGGAGTATACATCCCTTCGGGGGGATTTTTGAGAAACTCTACAACACTATTCCTCTCACAGTCACCCCAGGCAGCAGAAGACATTTAGGAATGCTACCATGGTGTGAGTCCTGCTTGCGACCCTTGATTCTGAATATGATGCTGCCCGATCACAGATACTTGCTGATGCTACCATTCCTCCTATGGAGGATGTCTACCGGAGGCTCAGCCGCAACTCTATCTCATCCAGTGCTTCTACTCTACCACCCTCGACGATGGCCGCTTCCAGAGGAAGAGGCCACTATGAGGATACATGCTATTCTAAGCATGGATTTCCAGCCTCGACGCGAGTAACCGAACATGTTGCATCCCAGTTAGCATCTACTTCGTATCAAAGGTTCGAGGAACCAGTTGCGAGATTGAGAGATATTATGCCTCATGTTTCTACAGGTTCTCCTGGAGGCCCTTTGGATATTGTTGCGTCCGCTTCTTCCAGTACCTCTGCCACGGCTAGCACGTCAGGTAGTGCTTATGCTTTTACATCATGTTATAGTTCGGATGTCTCAGATTGGATCATGGACTCTGGTGCCACACACCATCTCTGCCGCAACAGAGACATACTTATGTCATACATGGAGTTTCCATTAGGGCGGTCAGTAGTAATAGCTGACGGGACTTATTCACCTATTATTTGACAAGGGGGTTACTTTGTCGCCTTCAGTGCATCTGCAGAATATCTTACATGCTCCTGATTTTTCGATGAACTTTCTATTAGTCAGATTACGAATTATGAAGGATTTGCACTGTCATGCTATATTTGACCCATCTTCTCTTATATTTCAGGAGATTCCAACGGGTAGGGTGATTGGTTGTGATTTTGAGCAGGATGGTCTTTATCTTCTGAACCACAGTTCATATGCTGGCGTCTCCTCTCATGTAGCTGGATCTGTCTCTCCCTATACATGGCATTTACGATTTCGTCACCTTCCCCTTCAGAAGATGCGTCATCTCTTGCCTCAGATCTCTCCGAGTTCTTCCTTCCGGTGTGAAGCCTGTCAGTTGGGAAAGCATCATAGAGCTAGCTTCCCTAGTCGTCAGTGTCGAAGCAGTAGCTCCCCTTTTTGAATTACTTCATGTCGATATTTAGGGTCCAAGTTGTGTCCTTGATCACCAAGGACACAAGTTTTATCTTGTAGTGGTTGATGATTTCTCTCGTTTGTCGTGGGTTTTTTATTAAAGAATAAATCTGAAGTAGGAGATGTTATCGAAAATCTTATCAATGAAGTGAAAAATGTGTTTTCCTCCCATGTGAAATATGTTCGTACTGATAATGCTTTGGAATTTTGCACTCATTCTCTTTCACAATATTTTTCATCAAAAGGTATTATTCATCAAACCACATGTGCGTACACCTCTCAACAAAATGGAGTCGCTGAGAGAAAACATCGTCATCTTCTTGATATTACTCGAACCCTACTTATTCAGAGTTGTGCTCCTATTTCTTTTTGGGGAGATGCCGTCCTTACAGCTTGTTATCTGGTCAATCGTATGCCGTCCTCGGTTCTTGGTGAGAAAATTCTCCTTTCTGTTGTTTTTCTAGATAAGGAATTATTCTCACTTACTCCTCGTGTGTTTGATGCTGTTGCTTTTGTTCATCAGTTGTCTCCTGGTCTTGACAAGCTCTCGCCTAGGGCTGTCAAATGTGTCTTTGTAGGTTACTCTCGGGCTTAGAAGGGATACCGTTGCTATGATCCTGTAAGTAGGAAATATTTTGTCAGTGCTAATGTTATATTCTTTGAGTCTGTTATGTACTTTTCTCCTGCAAGTGACCGATTGGCCTCATACACATCTAATGACGAGGTCTATGTTCCTCCTCCTATTGTGAGTCCACCAATGTCCATTCCACTTCATGTGGTCACGCCAACATCACCATCGTCACCACCACCACCATCACCACCAAAACCACTTGTCTCGTCATTACCAAAATATTATACACGTCGGTCGGGTCCTGCTCATGCCGCACGTCAATCATCCAGCACGCCTCAGGTATGTCCAGATATTACTACTAATGATGGGTCGAATAGTGTGCATGTGCATGGTTCATCACTGCAGGAGGAATATGATCCGGCGAGTACTGTGGTTGATGATCTGTATGTCCCTATTGCTATAAGGAAGCAGAAACACAATTGTGCTTCGTATCCTCTTGCCTCCCTGGTTTCCTTTCAACGCCTCATATTTTAGAGGTTTGCAATGGCTTTGTCTTCTGTAGAGATACCACGGAATTATCAGGATGCCTTGAAAATTGATTGCTGGTGTTCTGCCATGGAGGAGGAGATGGCTGCCCTACAGTCACGGGGTACATGGAGCTTGGTTCCCGCTCTCTTAGGAGCATCAGTCGTTAGCTGCAAATGGATATTCACTGTCAAGTATCACACAGATGGTAGCCTTGATCGTTACAAGGCAAGGCTAGTGCGCGAGGCTTTACTCAGACATATGGCGTGGATTATATGGATACCTTCTCTCCAGTTGCCCGTCATTCCACTTTTCGTATTCTTCTGTCAATTGTTGTGGTACATGATTGTCCCTTGTTTCAACTTGATGTTAAGAATGCATTCTTGTATGGCGATCTGCAGGAAGAAGTCTACATGCAACAGTCTCCTGGGTTCACTGCTGAGAGGGAGAATCCTATGGTGTGTAGACTTCATAAGGAAATATATGGCCTTAAACAGAGTTCAAGGGCATGGTTTCAGAAGCTTTCCCATCTAATTGAACAACAAGGATTCAAGAGATCAAATGCGGATCACTCGTTGTTCGTTCAGAAGACTCCTAGAGGCACGATTGTCATCATGGTGTGTTGATGATATTTTGGTTACAGGAGATGATACTCAGGGGGTAAAGATGACAAAAGCATTTTTGGGCTGTCAATTTGTTACGTAGGATCTTGATACTCTGCGATACTTTCTGGGGTTGGAGTTTGTCAGGAATGTACAGGGTCTTGTGATGACCCAAAGGAAATATATTATGGATATGCTTATCGAGACGGACATGGTTGGGTGTAGACCCTCAACTACTCCTATGGACCCCCGCATGAAATTATATGATAATTGTGAAGATATTTATGTTCATATATTTAATATGTACTTCTTTCTTATTTTCTTTTCCTGTTGTCTACTTTATGTAATTTACCCATAGGATTCTCTACTATATAAGAGAGCCTAGGATTCTCAGTAATAAGCAAGTACTCTTATTTTCTCCAACATGGTATCAGAGCGGCGGTCCTAGACCGGAGCTCTCGATTCCCAAGAAACCCTAACCCTACCTCCAGCCTCCTACCCTCTTGGCGTCGACACCTCTTCTTCGCCTCCACTCCGGCGTCGCCAACCTCCAGCCTTCTCCTCTCTCGGCGCCGCCACCTCCTCTCCGGTACTCGCCGGCGTCGCCTCACACCGCGCACAGCCGCGCACAACGCGCACAAACCGCGCGCACACCGCGTACAGCGAGCGCAGACTACGCGCACAGCGCGCCCATCCTTCGTGCGCACAGCGTGCGTGCATCGCGAGTACCGCGCGCGCTCCACCCGCATGTTGTCTTGTGCTTGCTCGTCGCCTCAGAGTCGTCAGTTGGTTGATGGGTTGGTGTGCACCCGAACCCATAGATGTCTGTGTAGACACATAAACTTTGATTTCTCACACCTGTAGCAGTCTTCTGTCGGCAATATGTCAGAAAACAAGGTTGATGTACCCGCCACTGGTGCATTCAGAGGTCCAGCGCTTATTGTGAAGATGGACGAACAAACTATGAGCTCTGGACGATGCAGTTCATGAGCCTGATGAAGTCGAATGGTAAGAAACATATTCTTACCGAAGAGGAGCCGATCGAGAAGACTGGGGCGAATGCCTCGTGGAAGGCAGATGATGCGTATGCCAAAGTCTGGCTATCTGGGACGTTGACGATAGAAATCGCCAACGATTTACTACATCAGCCCACGACTAAGGCTATGTGGGATATCCTAGCGGCGACATATTTGCAGGCGCGGAACGAGACCAAGATACTTCAGTTGCAACATGATATTTTCACTGTCAAGCAGAATGGGCGCCCGCTTCACTCTTTGTACACATCCCTACGAGGGATGTTTGAGAAGCTCCATAGCTTCATGCCGTTGACGGCCACCCCTGAGCAGCAGAAGACGTACAGGAATGCTACCATGGTAGGAGTATTCCTGGCTGCACTTGATCCAGAGTACGATGCTGCACGGTCTCATATTCTTGCTAATGCTACCATTCCTCCTATGGAGGAAGCTTTTCGTCGGTTGAGTCGCATTACTGTCCCAAGCTCAACTGCCAACCAGACGCCTTCAGCTATGGCAGCCTCTAGAGGAAGAGGTGGATCCTCTACCTTCCGTGGCCGTGGACCTCGGGGTCGTGGGGGTCGAATTCGGCAACCATGCTGCTATTGCTGTCGCCCTGGTCACTCCGAGGAAACATGCTACTCCAAGCATGGCTTTCCTGCATCGGCTCGGGTAGCAGAACAAGTTGAGTCTCCTGCACCTTCCTCGTTGGACCAACGTTTTGATGATCTTGTTGCCAGATTGAGGAATATCATGCCTCCTGACACAACACCTGGAGGTCAGTTAGATGTGGCAGTCTCTGCCTCTGCCAGTTCATCTGCCACAGCCAGTACCTCAAGTAGTTCCTATGCTCTCACCTCTTGTGATGGATCTATGATTACCAACTGGATTATGGATTCTGGAGCGACCCATCATCTTCGTGGGGACAGAGAACAACTCACTATATATAGACCGGTCTCCTCAGGACGAACTGTGGTGATAGCCAATGGGACACATTCCACAATCACTAGACAGGGGGAGGTTCAGTTGACACCTTCCATAAGCCTGCAGAATGTGTTATATGCTCCTGATTTCTCTATGAGTTTATTGTCTATTAGCCAGATTACAAAGGATTTGAACTGTCGAGCTATTTTTGACTCATCATCTCTTGTTTTTCAGCACATAACCTCGGGCAAGGTGATTGGCTGTGGCCGTGAGCAGAATGGTCTGTACCGTCTGGTCAATACTCCCTATATTGGTACATCTCTCCATCCTACAGGACCAGACTCCCCATATACCTGGCATCTCCGTTTTGGGCATCTCCCTCTCCAGAAGCTATGTCGTGTCCTGCCCCAGATTTCTCCAAAGTCGTCTTTCCAATGTGAAGCGTGTCAGTTGGGAAAGCACCATCGGTCTACTTTCCCGAGTCGTAAGAGTCGGAGCAGTAGCTCCCTGTTTGAGTTAGTCCATATTGATATTTGGGGTCCAAGTCGTGTTCCTGACCACCAGGGACACAGGTTCTATCTAGTTATAGTAGATGATTTTTCTCGTTTATCTTGGATGTTTCTATTGAAAAATAAATCTGAAGCAGGAAATGTGATTCAAATGTTTATCAATGAAGTTCAGAACGTTTTCTCTTCTACTATGAAAATTGTCCGGTCTGACAATGCCTTGGAGTTCTATACTAGAACTTTGTCCTTGTTCTTTTCATCTCGCGGTATAATTTATCAAACTTCATGTGCTTACACTTCACAAAAGAATGGTGTTGCAGAGCGGAAACATCGTCATCTGTTGGATATTACTAGAACCTTACTTATTCAGAGTCATGATCCAAACTCGTTCTGGGGTGATGCGGTTCTCACAGCTTGCTACTTGATAAATCGCATGCCCTCATCTGTCTTGAATGAGAAAACTCCTCTCTCTCTCTCTCTCTCGCCTTTCCTGAGAAGGAGTTGTTCTCTCTTCCACCTCGTGTCTTTGGTTGTGTCTGTTTTGTCCATCAGTTGGTGCCAGGTCTTGATAAGCTCTCTCCCAGGGCTATCAAATATGTGTTTATCGGATACTCCAGGACTCAGAAGGACTATCGGTGCTTTGATCCGCTGCGTCGAAAATATTTCGTTAGCGTTGATGTCACATTCTTTGAATCTGTCATGTTTTTCTCTCCTACAGGTGACCAAATGACTACTCCCCATTCTGATACTGAGGTCTCCCACATGCCACCTCCTCCTATGAGTCAGTTACCTTCTGTGCCATCTACACCACCACCTCCACCCTTACCACCTCCAGTAACCATTGTGCCACCGTTACCAAAGTACTATATACTCGTCGGTCCTCCTCTGCTCAAGGTCATGGCCAGTCATCCAACAACCCTCAGGTTGGTTCTGATAACTTGCTTACTAATGACGAGTCTGAGGATCCCTTGATACAGGAACCACAGCAGGATGATGATCATGGAGACTTGGACGTGCCTATCGCTATTAGGAAGCAGAAGCGTACTTGTGCTTCCTATCCACTTGCTTCTCATGTCTCATCTCATCGTCTGACAGGAGACTTCCAGATATTTGCGTTAGCCCTAACTGCCGTCGAGATTCCACGCAATTATCAGGAGGCTCTCCTAGATAGCAAATGGCGTCTTGCTATGGAAGAAGAAATGACCGCATTGCAGTCCCGTGGTACGTGGACACTTGTTTCGCCACCTCCCGACGCGTCTATTGTTAGCTGCAAGTGGGTATTTACTGTTAAAATACCATGCCGATGGAAGTCTTGAATGGTACAAGGCAAGGCTTGTGGCACGTGGTTTTACTCAGACATATGGAGTTGATTACTTGGACACGTTCTCTCCAGTTGCTCGACATTCTACCTTACGTGTCCTGCTTTCAGTTGCGGTAGCACGGGATTGGCCGCTATTTCAGCTTGATGTGAAGAACGTATTCTTATATGGAGATCTACACGAGGAGGTCTATATGCAGCAGCCTCCAGGATTTGCTGCTGAGGGGGAGTGCGCACAGGTTTGTAGACTCCATAAGGCGATATATGGCCTTAAACAGAGTCCTAGAGCGTGGTTTCAAAAGCTTTCAGAACTGATTGAACGACAGGGCTTCAAGAGTTCAAATGCAGACCATTCCTTATTTGTGCAGAAGACGCCTAGAGGTACTGTGGCTATTATGGTGTATGTTGATGATATTATTGTTACAGGAGATGATGAGCAGGGAATCAAGATGACAAAAGATTTTCTGGGCAGTCAATTTATGACGAAGATGATCAGGGAACCCTAAGGTACTTCTTGGGGTTGGAATTTGCTAGAAATGCACAGGGTCTTGTGATGACCCAAAGGAAGTATGTTACATATATGCTTGCAGAAACAGGAATGATGGGATGTCGACCGTCCACGACTCCTATGGATCCTAGTATGAAGCTATATGATGATGGTACCGATGAAGTTGATAAGAGAAGATACAGAGAGATGGTTGGAAAGCTCATTTACGTTACAATCACCGGACCTGATATTGCATTTGCAGTGAGTCGAGTGAGTCAATTCATGGAGCAACCTCGACAGATACATATGGACGCACTACATATGATATTGAGATATCTGAAATCAACTCCAGGCTTAGGTTTACTATTCAAGAAAGGAGACACACTCTCTGTATCTGCATATGCTGACGTAGATTATGCAGGCTGTCCCAAGGACAGGAAATCAACTTCAGGGTTTGCAATATTTGTTGGCAATTCTCTTGTTTCTTGGAAAAGCAAGAAACAAACCGTTGTAGCAAGATCTAGTGCCGAGTCTGAGTACAGGGCTATGGCTCAAGCCAGTACAGAAATGATGTGGGTTCGAGCAGTGCTATGCGATCTACATGTAGAGATCCCTCTACCCATGGAGTTATACTGTGATAACCAGGCTGCCCTATTTATTGCAAACAATCCAGCATTCCATGAGAGAACAAAACATATCGAGGTGGATTGTCATTACACCAGAGACATGATTCAGAAGGGACTGATTTCTACTTCCCATGTTAGCTCTAGAGAGCAAACCGCAGACATCTTCACTAAGCCACTGTCCAGGGGGATCAATCCAGAAGTGTTCATCCAAGCTGAGCATGATCAATATCTATGCTCCAGCTTGAGGGAGAATGTGAAGATATTTATGTTTTCATATTTAATATGTACTTCTTTCTTATTTTCTTTTCATGTTGTCTACTTTATGTAATTTACCCATAGGACTCTCTACTATATAAAAGAGCCTAGGGTTCTCAGAAATAAGCAAGCACTCTTATTTTCTCCAACAATAATGATACAGAGGAAGTTGATAGGAGAAGGTATGGAGAAATGATGGGTAAGCTTCTTTACATCACTATAACTCGACATGATATTGCCTTTGCAGTCAGTCGGGCAATCCAGTTCGTGGAACAACCGAAACAGGTACATATGGATGTCATATATATGATACTCAGGTATCTAAGGTCGTCCCCAGGAACAGGGTTGTTGTTTAGAGAGGAAACAAGTTTATCTATTTCGGCATGTGTGGATGCTGATTATGCAGGATGCCCTAAGGATCGGAAGTCTACTTCAGGCTTTGCAGTTTTTGTGGGTAGCTCTCTAGTTTCTTGAAAAAACAAGAAACAAACAGTTGTGGCTAGATCCAGTGTTGAATCTGAATATAGGGCCATGGCACAAGTAAGTACGGAGATGATGTGGGTTCGAGCGGTACTTGAAGACTTGCATATAGATGTACCTCTACCCATGCAACTACAATGTGATAATCAAGCCGCATTGTTCATTGCCAATAATCCCGCCTTTCATGAAAGAACTAAACATATTGAAGTAGATTGACACTACACTAAAGATATGATTTAGAAGGGCCTAATTTCTACTTCACATGTTAGTTCAGGGGAGCAGACTGCCGACATCTTCACCAAGGCATTGCTCAGAGGACCATTCCAGAAGTGTACTTCCAAGTTGAGCATGATTGATATCTATGCTTCATCTTGAGGGGGAGTGTAGAGATAATTATGTAGTCAGTTTATCTTTTATCCTTTTTTATTTTCTCTGTTCCATCTTATGTACCCATGGGCCGTCTCCATATAAGAGAGCCTAGGGTTCCCTTGGAATATAACAACTTTCCTCCAACAAGAATGTCTGTTGTTTGGTCCCCTGAGCTGACGTGAGAATAACAATGAAGCCCTTCTGGATCATGTCACATATATAATGGCAATCAACCTCAATGTGCTTTGTCCTCTCGTGGAATGTAGGATTATTAGCAATAAACAAGGCAGCCTGATTGTCGCATTCCAACGACATGTACGTGCTTGTGCCATAGCTCTATACTCAGATTCTGCACTAGATCTAGCTATAACAGTTTACTTCTTACTTTTCCATGAGACTAGTGAGCCTCCAACAAATATACAAATCCAGACATGGAATTTCTATCCTTAGGACACTCTGCATAATCTGCATCTGAACATGCTGAAATAATAGAGCTACCCTTTTTGAATAGCAGCCATGCACATGGAGATAATTTAAGATACCTGAGTAACATTTATATTGCATCCATATGAACCTGGCGAGGTTGTTCCATGAATTGGCTCACCCGACTGACTGCAAATGAGATATCAAGTCTTGTAATGGTGACATAAAGAAACTTTCCAACCAGTTCTCGGTATCTTCTCCTGTCAACCTCATCAGTATCATCATCATGGAGCCTCATGCTTGGATCCATGGGTGTAGTTGCAGATCTACATCCAAGCATACCTGTATCACTTAGCAAGTCAGTAACATATTTTCTCTAAGTCATTACAAGCTCTTATCGATTTCTGGCAAACTCCAATCCCAGAAATATCTAAGAGCTCATAGATCCTTAGTAACAAATTCACGACCCAGAAATTCTTTCGCCCTCTTTATTCTCTACATATCATCCCCTGTATAAAGAGGGAATGATCTGCATTCGAACGTTTGTACCCCTGTTTCTCAAACAAATATGAGAGCTTCTGAAACCAAGCTGTAGGGCTTTGCTTAAGGCCACAGATCGCCTTATGAAGTCTATACACCAGGGAACACTCCCCCTCAACAGCAAACCTTGACGGTTGTTACATGTAGACTTCCTCTTGAAGATCACCATATAAAAAATGCATTCTTGACATCCAACTGAAACAATGACCAATCTCGAGCTACAACAACAGAGAGAAGAATTCTTAGGGTGGAATGGCGAGCAACTGGTGAGAACGTGTCTAGGTAATCCACCCTGTATGTCTGAGTAAACCCTCGTGCAACTAGTCGCGCCTTGTATCTATCGATGCTACAATCTGCATTTTGTTTTACTGTAAAAACCCATTTACAACTCACTATCAACGCTCCGGTAGGAGCGAGAACAAGGCTCCAAGTACCTCTTGACTGAAGAGCAGCTATTTCTTCCTCCATAGCCAAACACCACCGACCATCCTTCAGAGCCACCTGATAATTCCTTGGAATGGCCACAACTGATAATGCACTAACAAAGTCCCTGAATTGCCAATCAGACGATCAAAGGAGACCGTCGACGCTATAGGATATGACGCACAACTACCCTTATGTTCGCAAAGCCCAATAGGTAAGTCCAAATCAGCAGCCTCTACATCTGTCCCCTGTAAAGAATCCTGCTCAGGTAGATCATTAAATCCATCATTAGAAACATTATTTTCAGAACATATCTCAGGCATGCTAGATGATGAGCGGTGGCCATGAGCAAGAGTAGACCGACGGGTATAACGATTTGGCATTGGTGGAACTGGGACCGTAGTAGGCAATAGAGGTGGCGTAGGTAATGTTGGTGGTATTGGTGGTGGAGGTGGTGGTGACATTTATGTCATTATCAGTGTCTGAAGATGTCATACTATTACCTGTAGGAGAAAAAACATTACGGGCTCAAAAAAGGTGACGTCGGCACAAACGTAATGCTTCCTGCACATTGGATCATAACACATGTATCCTTTCTGTGTCCTGGAATACCCAACAAATACACACTTGACAGCTCTAGGAGAGCTTGTCAATACTTGGAGATAACTGGTGGACGAATGCAATGGAGCCAAACACACGTGGAGTAAGTGAGAATAATTCCTTGTCAGGAAAGGCAAGAGAGATTGGAATTTTCTCACCTAAGACTGATGAGGGCATACGATTAATAAGATAGCATGCCATTAGAACCGCATCACTCCAAAAAGAATGAGGAACACGACTCTGAATGAGAAGTGTCCTAGTAACATCAAGCAAATGACGATGCTTTCTTTATGAAATACCATTTTGTTGGGAAGAATATGCACATTATGTTTGATGAATGATACCTTGAGTTGAAAAATAATTAGAGAGAATATTCGTACAAAACTCCAGGGCATTATCAGTTCTCACAATTTTCACAGAAGTAGAAAATACATTTTGTACTTTAGTTAGGAAATTTTTGATAACATCTCCAGCTTCAAATTTATCTTTAATAGAAAGACCCAAGATAAACGAGAAAAATCATCGACAGCAACTAGATAGAATCTGTATCCTTGGTGATCAGGAACACGATTGGGACCCCAAATATCTATATGAAATAACTCAAAAATAGAGCTACTGCTCTGATTTTGACGACCATGGAATGTAGAAGGATGATGCTTTCCCAACCGACATGCCTCACGTTGAAAGGACATGTGAGGTGAGACTTGGGCAAAACATGACACAGTTTCTGGAGCGGGAGATGACCAAAGCGCAGGTGCTGTGTAAATGGTGAAACAGATCCAACATATAGAGAGGAGGTTCCGGCATAGGGAGTTCGAACCAAGCGATAGAGACCGCCCTGCTCACGGTCACACCCAATCACCTTGCTCGTAAGGATGTCCTGAAAAACAAGAGAAGATGGGTCAAAAATTGCTTGACAATGTAAATTCTTCGTAATCTGGCTAATGGACAACAAATTCCTAGAGAAATCTGGTGCATGCAACGCATTCAGTAGATTCATAGAGGGCGTCAAGTTAATCTCCCCATGTCCAGTGATTGGGGAATGAGTCCCATCTGCAATAACTATAGTTCGTCCTGGAGGAACCTGTCTATAGGCTATAAGTTGACCCTTGTCTCCATACAAGTGATGTGTGGTACTGGAGTCCATAATCCATTCTGTACCATAAGAACCACTACTACTGGTGAGTGCATAAATACTTCCTGATGTACTGGAGGAGGTTGAAGCAACTATATCTGAATGACTCTCGGGGGCTGATGAAGACATCACAAAACTGGAAGAAGGTATAATACCTCTTAATCGAGCAACAAGATCCTCAAAACGTTGATCCAAAGAAGAAGCAACCGGAGGCTCAATCTGCTCAGCAACTCGAGCAGAAGCATGGAATCCATGCTTGGAGTAGCATGTATCCTTTGTATGTCCAGGATGATGGCAGAAAGTACATGGCTGACGAACTCGACCTCCTTTGCCACGAGGTCCTCGTCCACGAAACTGAGAAGAACCTCATCGACCTCGGGAGGCTGCCACTGCTGAAGAAGTCTGAGTTGCAATAGAAGATGGAACAATGATCCGACTAAGCCTGTGAAATGTTTCCTCCATAAGAGGAACAGTGGAGTCAACCAAAATATGAGAACGGGCCGTGTCATGTTCAGGATCTGGTGCTGCCAGGAACACACCGACCATGGTGGGCATTCTTATAGGTCTTCTGTTGCTCAGGGGTATATGTGAGAGGCATGAAGCTATAGAGCTTCTCAAACATCCTACGCAAAGATGTATATAGCGAGTGGAGTGGCCGTCCATTTTGCTTGATCGTGAATATATCATGCTGGAGTTTTAGAATCTTTGTCTCATTCTTTGTCTTTGAATAAGTAGCAACAAGAATATCCCACATTGCTTTGGCAGTGGGATGATGGAGTATATCATTGGCGATCTCTATTGCCAATGTACCTCAAAGCCAAACTTTAGCATATGCATCATCCGCTTCCCATGAGGCATTAACCCCAATCTTCTCAGCAGGCTCTTCCTTGGTAAGAATGTGCTTCTTACCTGTTGACTTCATTATACTCATGAACTGCATAGCCCACAGTTCATAGTTTGACCCATACATCTTCACAATAAGTGTAGGACCTCTGAAGGCGCTTATGGAGGGAATATCGCCCTTGCTTTCTGACATGATGACAAGAGAGGACTAGGATTATAGACTAGATAGATTTTTGTCTACACTGACATACACGGGTTCGGTTGCATGTGTAGACTCAACCAACCAAACCCATCAAGAAGATGACTTGACGGGGCCTAGGCGACGACAGGTCCTAGACGACGAGGGAACATGGGCCTAGGCGGCGGGAGGCCGCGGGAGCCAAGGCGCTAGGTCACGGGAGCCTAGGCGACGAGAGCCTAGACGGGGGCGGAGAGACGCAACGGCAAGGGAGGCCCGAGGCGGGAGAAGGGGACCTCGGTTGGAGGAGGGGACTTCGGCGGGAGGAGGGGCCCTCGACGGTGGACCTCGGTGATGGTGGAGAGGCGCGACGGGGAGGCCCGAGGCGGGGCATGCGAGAGGGGCTTGAGGTGGGTGTTAGGGTTAGGGTTTCGGTACAAGAGCTCTGGTCTAGGACCGTCGCTCTGATACCATGTTAGGAAAATAGAAAGAGTTGTTTATTCCTTGGGCCTTATGCTTTCTTATATAGGAAGAGACCTGTGGAAAAATTACATAAAGAAGATAGATAAACAGAAAAATATATAAAAAGTACAGAAGTATGAAATATATCTCTACAAGGAACGCAACTGGGACCCCATATATCGAAATAACAAGCTCAAGTAAAGAATTGTTACTATGGTTGACAAATAGGAAAACTAGAGCGGTGATGGTTCCCATGCTCGCAAGCCTCACACTAAAATGTAGATTGAGATGAAATCTGCCGGAGGACTCTACATAGCTTTTGTAGAGGAAGGTGACTGAATCAAAGGTGCCACATATACAGAGAAACAAACTTGCAAAAATCAGCCGACTAGGCCGACTAGTTGGTCCGACTAGTCAATTCAGGGGGGGAGGGGGAGGGGGTAACCGACTCGACTAGGCCTAGTCGGCCATTAGTCGGTCAGCCCGACTAGTCGGCCGACTTTTACAACAAGCTTTTATACTTTTTTTGTTTTTTTGCTTTTTTTAAGCAAACTTATTCTAAATATGCTTAATGTTATATTTAAAGTCATTTACTTCTTTTGTTTCATTATGTAAGTATAGAAAATATACAAATCTATATTAATGCATAAGCAAACTTATTCTAATATGCAATAATGTTATATTTAAAGTCAATTACTTCTTTTATTTTATTATGAAAGTATAGAAAATGTATAAATCTATGTATAAAAATGATTTATATATTTAAAATAATTAAAAAATTCAAAATCGACTAATGACTGACTAAATCCAATTAGTCGCCCGACGGTCGATTAATCCTTAGTCAGTGACCTCACCGACTGAATATCGACTACAGCTTTCTGCAACCTTGCAGAGAAACCGACCTGATGGGAATGAAAGAGGTACCAACATAAGGAGACTAGACCGGTCTGTACTAGAGACCCCATGCTTAAGGCGACATCTAATCACCCTACCTGTGAGTATATTTTGAAACAGAAGAGGGGACAAATATGACATGATAATGCTAATCCTTGGTAATCTGACTAATATATAATAAATAGAGAAATCGGGTTTTACGAAGCACACTCTACAAACACGTAGATGTTGTCAAACAAATCTCCTCTGTCTTGTAATGAGCGAATATGTCCCATCTGCATACCAACTGATCTGCCTGGGGGTACGAATATGTAAGACATAAACATAGCTCTATCTCTGCATTGATGATAGGATGCACAAGAATCCATAACCTACTACGTCATATCCGCCATGTAACAACTGGTAAGGGCATAAGCAATACACGAAGAGCCTGAAGGAGTACAAGTAGTGGCAGCAACATGAGTCATAATCTCCCTCATACGGAAGATAAGATCGTCAAACTTCTGATAAACAAAAGTAGCAAGAGGCTTGACTCATTTTGCAACACGACCAAAAGCAGGATAACCATGCTTCAGGTAGTAGTTACCCTCCAAGTGTCCAAAACAATGAGAATATGTGCATGAATGATGCGGGCGTCTGCCTCCTTTCCTACGGACACCACATCCGCTGAACTGAGATGGACCTTATCTACCGTGAGATCCGACCATCGCAAAGGAGGTATCAGTGGTGACGTAGAAAGAACCATGATCCTGTTGAGTTTGCTATAGGCCTCCTTCATAGAAGTTGGGTGCATGTCTCAATTCTCTCATGAGGGTAAGTGGCCGTGAGGGTGACCCACATTACCTGGTAGTGGACTGATGAAGGATGTCATTAGCTATCTCTATGGTCAGAGCATTGGATAGCCATACATGCACGTACGTGTCATCTTGCTTCCATGAAGTGTTCTCCCTATTCTAGTTGGCTAGCTCAGACTCTGTCAGGATATGCTCCTTGTTATTACACTACATGATGATCATAAATTGCATGGTTCATAACTCATAGTTGGTCCCATCCATTTGAACCTTTAAGGCATCGAAGAAAGATAGCTCATCCTTGTTTTCTGACATGATCAAGAAACTGGGAAAAGATGTGACCGATGATGTAGATTGATATGAATGTATCTACACGATCATCGTGGAATCGAATGTGTATGCAGACTCATGCCACAACTGTTCCCATCAACTTTGGTGGTACTTGAGGACAGATGGAGTGATTTGTATGTTTGAAATCACTCCAAAAACATTAAAGTTAGACCGTTGGAGCACCTTGGGTCACGTTTACGACAAGCAATACCGCTCGATGGTGTGTGGAGCTGCTCAAGTTGGCAAACGGGACCGTATTATGGTTCACACATTTGTCGTAGGGGCCGTTGGGTCCACTTGTAGTCGGTTAAGTTCTGCTGGGCCAAGTTGGTGACGGGAGGCGACCAGGGGCCATGGAGCCCTGGAGTTGCTGAAGAATGAGTCGCGCAAGTCTGCTGGTAGCGTTGAAGGTCGGCTAGGGCTGACTGTTATCGCCGACACGAGCGAGGAAGAGAGAGGGGCGAAGGGTAGGGCTAGGGCATGAGATACCGGCCTCCAGTCTCAGACCGTCACTCTGATACCATGTGAAAAAAAAGAATTATGACTTGTTTATTCATGCAACTCTATGGGTCTATTATATAGAGAGGACAAACCCTAGAGGGAAAATTACATAATAATGACGAAAGAAATAAGAAATAGATAAACAATAATGGAATATAAATATCTAAACAGTTCTCGATATAAATTATTGAAAAAATGGATCCTAAGGGAATAGTGGACCTCAAGAACAAAAGCCTATATAATTTTTGGACCTTACATGTAACTATAACCCTCAACTCCTTGATTATATACAACTATTAGGTTGGGCAACGTTACTCTTTACTGCTTAAAGACGTGTTAAGCGTCATTAAAAAAGTCATCTTTATATATTATGCTTGTTCAGTTCTACTGAGCTAGTTAGCTCACATCTATTTCGTGACTCACATTAGTTTAACACGCAGTGACCAAGCTGATGATTGGCTCATACGTCACCATTGAGTAACATAGGATCAGGATAGCAATGCTTTTGGAGGTTGAGCCCTCACTATTGTAGCACTTCATTTTGACGAGCTTTTCGTTTTCAATCAAAATATAATTATTGTAATATTCGACGAATTTTGGCGGTTATATTTTGATGTAATCAAAGGTTAAAGTTGCTGGTAGAATGTTATCAATTTCTTTTTCATATATCCTACATGTTAGAGTTATTATATTTACATTTATATTTATAACTCTTCGGGTTCCGTAACACCCCGTGACCCTTCGGGTTCCTTAACCAACCCTCTGTGATCCTCGAGTTCCGTAACCCCATGTGACCCTTCGGGTTCCGTAACCCCTGTACTCTCTAGAGTTTTCTCGCTATATAAGAGAACCTAGCTCTATGGAATATACATCTTATTATTTCCTCATCTCAACACTACATAATGGGCATGATAGTCTTTTATTCCTTATGTGGTTGTATGGAATAAACATCTCATTAGTTCCTCATCTCAACACGACATAATGGGTATGATGGTTTTTTATTCCTAGTGTGGTTGTGCTTATGTAGATTCTATGGAAGGAGGTGTTGTATTGGCAAGAAGCTTTAGGTTTCGAGCTTCAATTTCAGAAGGTTTGTTTGCTGAAGAATTTCGTATATGGCTTCAAGCAAAGTTCGAAAGCCTGATTCTAGAAGCTCTCAAAGGGTGTAGAGAGCGAGGGCTTTGTCAGGTTATCCTCAAACCACCCTCCTTACCATGAGAATCTACAAAGTCACAGTTGTCGTGTTAGTCTACGTAAATGATATTGTTCTGGCTTGTGATGATTAGCAGGGGATCGAGGAAGTGAAGAAGTGTCTAGTTGATATATTCAGGATCAAGGATCTAGGACCATTGGTGTACTTCCTTTTGTTGGACCTATTTGACAGCAGGTTAGGACTTGTTACATCTCAGAGAATGTATGTGATTGACCTATTGCATGAGGGTGTCATGTTAGGTGTGCCAATGGGCTTAGATTCCATGCCAGTGCTCAATTATAGAAGGAGAACAAGCTGATAGGTGAAGGGCAGTATTGCAGACTAGTGGGAAGCGTCTCCACCTTACTATCACTTGATCCAGTGTTCCCTGGAAGTGGAAAAACTTGGCCGGTTCATGAGCATGCCAACACAACTACATTGGTATGCCACCATGACAGTAGCGAGGCACATCCTGGTACCTCCCGGGAAGGGACTCTTCATAATTACATGTTCATATAGACATCATTACATATTGTGATATCCATTATTCTAGATGCGTGATGAGTTGGAAGTCTATCACTAGATTCTGTACATATCTACGGGGCAACCTTATTAAATGGAGAAGCAATAAACAAGTAAACAAGTAGTGGCCTCTTACTCTAATCTAGGAAGTGAATACATATCGATGATGCAATGGATTTGGGCAATTTTTCTTCGCATATCATTTGGTAGAGTGATTGAGCTAAGGTATATAAAAAATATTCCCATATTCTATTAAAGTGCCTAGCGTGTGGAGGTCGACGGCCCCTTCACTCAAGGCACCATCCATGGAGGTCATCTCTAGATGTGGGGTGTTCTTTTGCATATTAAACAACATACATGTTCATCAAGGCACTTCCAAGAGCTTTATTTGAGCATTTTTATGACAAGTTGTGAGCGTGAAGGACATTTCTGCTTCCAGTTGAGGGAGAATGTCTTGTGTGAGCATTAAGGTTAATGTCTTAGTGCCACCCTTCGGGGTTATTTGATATTTTGTTTTTGTTTGTCCTAGTCCTATTCCTAGCGTCTTGCAATATAATGGGGTCGATGCAACCAGATACATACAAACAAACACACACACACACAGATATATATATATATATATAGGAGTGATCCTATGAGAGCCAAAATTTGTGAGAGCATGAGAGGGATGATTCTGGACCACATGATTAACCCAGGAGAGAGAAGACCAGGAGAGAGAAAACAGAATCATGTGGTCCAGAATCATTCCTCTCATGCTCTCACAACTTTTTGCTCTCATAGGATCACTCCTCTCTCTCTCTATATATATATATATGCATATCCGTTTGTCATCGTATCTGTTAGAATATGGATATTTATTTTTTATTTGGCGGATACAAATACATTTAAGGATGTGACCTTTTTATTTTTTTTACTGATGCGTATATGGATACAAACACCTTTTTCATTCATTTGAAGATATGGATATAGATATGGTTGTATAAATTTTTTTGGTAGATGCAGATATAGATTTCGTGTTATCGTATATTTGCATTTTATAGACATATCTAAATATGTTACATGATTACTTGAAATATTGCATTGTGAGTAATGTTCATATGCAAGAAGAGAAATTTTCATCTTTATGCTCTTTAATTGTTTGTTATACAAGTTATTTAATTAAGCATGTTACTTTATTTTCTCGAGTTCAATGGGGCTGCCCCTGCCTCATTTTCGATGTTCTTTTTATTTTTTTTCAAAAATATCACCATGTATATTTATCTATATATCCCTCCTATATGCCATTCAAATTTCTTCAGAAACGGAGACTCCTATGCCCTTCATTTAGAACATGTTGATTACAACAATTCTAAGACCGTTAAAATTACATGTTCTAGATGAAGGGCATATGAGTCTCCGTTTCTGACGAAATTCGAATGATATGTAAGAGGGATATATAGATGAATACACATGGTTTTATTTTGAACAAAAAATAAAAAGATGGCTGGGGGGAGGCAGCCCGTTGGCTGCCCACTAGGAGCAGCCCCGTTATTCCTTATTTTCTTTTTTATTTTGTTGTATTTGTAGTTTATGTCAATTTGATTTAATCTACTATTAGTTTCAACTCTACAGAAATAAATCTTCTGATTTTATGGATAATTTCAACTATACTTATATCCATATCCATCCGATATCCGTTTGCATATGTATACCTCGGGTGCACTGTTCAATATCTTAGAGTATATCATTCCACATGCATTTTGGATAAGGGATTTTTACCCGGCAGACCCTGAAATCTTTTGCAATTACCGCTACGACCTCTGAAACATTCTAATTCCTCTCTCGACCCCGTAAACTTGCTAACCCTTACCCGGCAGACCCTATGGTTAATTCACATCCATTTGTTCGTTAAATTTAACCGGATTCCGTTAAAAAGGGATGCATATTACCCTCTTTGTTTAGTATATTTACAAAATATGCCATCCGTCTTCTTCCCTACGCATCCTCCTTACATTCCAGCCCTTCCATGCACCGCCGCCGCCGAATGGAGGCCTCCTCCGGTCGCCGTTGCTGCTATAGAGGCCCCCTGCCCGGCCAACGGAGGCCCCCACCTTGCTGTCCCGCTGGTGCTTCATACCCCCTCCCCCCACGCGCAGACGATGGAGGACCCCCCCCTCCGGTCGGTCGCCGCTGCCCCTCCCACCCCCCGCGCGATGGAGCCTCGCACCCCCTACGCGATGGAGGACCCTCCCCCTCCCCTCCCCGGCCGCTGAAACCCCCCACCCCCGCGCGATGGAGGACCCCCCCCCCTCTTCTCCCTGGCCGCTGAATCCCCTCACCCCCGCGCGATGGAGCCTCCCACCCCCTACGCGGTGGAGGACCCTCCCCCTCCCCTCCCCGCCGCTGAAACCCCCCACCCCCGCGCGATGGAGGACCCCCCACCCTTCTTCTCCCCGGCCGCTGAAGCCCCTCACCCCCGCGCGATGGAGCTCGGCGCGATGGAGGACCCCCCAGCTCCCCCTCTACGTGATGGAGGACCCCCCTCCTTGGCCTCCGCTGATGGAGCCCCTCCGCGCGATGGAGGAACCCCCTCCCCGGCCGCTGCGCGCCGACGATGGAGGCCCTCCTCCTGCAGCCGTTGCTTCGGTCCCCCCGCAAGAACGTCTGTTGGATTTCTTTTCTATTTTTTATTTTGACTAATCCTAGCCGTTCGATGGTCAGTTGGTTAGGTTAACTCAAGATAAACCCAAGTATTTGACTCAAATATAGTTAAAATTGACGGCAGGGTTTATTGGGTAAGACGGAGCAAGTTTACGGGGTCGAGAGAGGAATTAGGATGTTTCAAAGGTCGTAGCGGTAATTGCAAAAGATTTCAGGGTCTGCCGGGTAAAAATCCCTTTGGATAATTGTTATTAGCAGGATAATCAATGTCCGTTTTTTTTAATATTTGTATCTGAATTATAGCTATTCCTTTCCACATTTCTATGCATATTTAATGATATGATTTGCATTTTCCATATCTATAAATATCCGTTTCTATACATGTATTTAGATTTTAAAATGAATAAGGATATGATTATATCTACATCCGTGTATCCATCCGTTTGTATTCATATGTCTAGGGTGCACTATTCTATATATCAGAGTATATCATTCCACATGCAATGATTTCTTTTAGTTTTTTAATGTATGCCTTCATGAAAGTCTATTGCTAGGCTGCAAGATGGTCACGACTTTACGAATAATTTCGAATTTATCTATGGATTGCTTGTTTCTATGCTTGTTATCATCAATAATTATATTCATCTGAAGAAAAACTGAGATAACGTGCAACTATTTTTAGCCATATCCTTTTTGCATGCATTGTCACGCCTTTTCATAATAATTAGGATGAAAAAAGATCATATACGGCTATCCGTAACCAGATTCGATTCATTACTATCAAACACTGCTATAAAATAAATAGGTTTTCGGAAACCATATCCTTAAATAACTGAATATGGATCAAATGTTCGTTGAATATGAATATGAATCGAATAAAGAGCAAATATGAATATGGGATCAAATAAAGAGAAATATGATATGGGACCGAATTAAAGTCATATACGAATATAATGATTGAGTAAAGATAAATTATAAATTTAGACTGAATTATTATCAAGTACAAAATGATTTAAAAAAGATCAATTTGATATTTTTAAATATATAAATATATGAGAAACTTCAAATTAGATTAGGGCTCGTCATCGACAGGTAAGCCATCAATCTCATTCCGTTATTTTTAATCACACGGTTGTTTTTAATAATGTATTAATTATATTATTTTAAAGCATGAAAACCTATTTTAATCATTTTCACATTCTAAATATAGAATGTGACAACTATATCATCTAAATTATCTCCTTCCCTCTCTCTCTCTCTGACGGCGATGGCATGGAGATATGGGCAGAACGACATAGCCTAAAAATCTTAAGACGACTCAACCTAGAGATCTGGATGCAGCGACTGCATTGAGCCCTCTTGTTCTCCTCATCGAGGGCTTCCGGATCGAAGGTTCGGAGAGGTAGCAAACTCGATCCACACCTCCATGCTGTCAAAACCTTAACCCACCGCCCTCCTCACCTTGTCATCCCTCTTCTCGACCACCACGATCACATCCCCTCCTTCATGGATCTTTAAAGCAAAGGAGGAAACAGTGGAGGTGCTTGGGTGGGGACGGGTCATGTCCAGAGGTAGATTCCACAGGAAGCTGTGGCATGGAGGTGCAATGTGGATATTTGGAACAGAGGAGAAGTCGGTGGGACGGAGGGCAGAGGGGGAGGCACGTCAGAGGCGATGGATGAGTGACTGCCATTTTGTTTTGTTTTACATAGTTGGTAGTATTTTTCATACAATTGATACGTATTTTACATAACTCTTGGATCAATTTACATATTTGTATTTATTTTTTTACATGATTTCATTTTTGGATAATAGTTGATAAATTAATAAACAATTTTTTATTTTGTAGATTACTGAACAAATTTTGCAAAGAGATATTAAAACTAAACTAAATAGCATAAAGTGTTTCTTCGTATTTATCAAAAATAGCAAAAAATTACAAATAGATAATTACTTTTTACAAAGTGACTGAATTTAGCAAAGAAACTATAAATATTTCAATTATGCATCTTACGCACAAATACTTACAAAAGAACGTGAATTTTACAAAGAACAAAACATACTTGCACAAAGATGGACATTATTTCTACAAAAAAGCTCGTTTGAGCCTGTTGAGAACGAAATTAAAGATTATTTAATAAAGGTACTAACAAAAAATACCAAATCCCAACAAACCTAAAATGGTAAATCGAGCTACTAATGAAATTGGTAATTGGATGTTCGGATATATCCTTATCCTTTTTCATCCCCAATAACAATACAAAGCCTTATTTGGTATCCAGAAAGTTATTGCAATTCATCCGACATATGTGAAGAAAATAGATGAAAAGGAGTGGATAAAAATATCTTTAAAAGAAAAAGCTTTTTGTTCTCTCTGATCCATACATACCTGAGCATGATATAAATGTGGATGATGGCTACAAACACAAATAAATTGGAGGTGTTTTCTTTCAAATATGTGTCATTACATACAATACTAAATTCTGCACTTCTATTTCTCCATCTAAGATATAATTGGGTGGTCTGTCATTCGTGGACCTCAGGATATGAGAAACTTTGTGAATATGCTCGACATACTTTTAGGTGGTTGTGCTTTTTCATTAGTCATGGCAGTCAGCTAGACTGGAAGAAAATTTGTATACTTCCATAGTCAAAACTATTGACAGAGAATACCAATTTTCCACAATTATTATGTGCTTTTGCCCTTAGGTAATTGATTCTGATGCCTTGAGACTTTTGTGCACATTTAACATATATTTTTGTGGCAAAACCAGATTTCATGGAGTCACTGTGGAGGGACATAGACATGAAGAGGCTGAATCAAGAAAGCAACAGCGAGACCAACCTCGTGATAGTCACACACGGACTCACATCACGCGTCTTCCTCATGAAGTGGTTCAAGTGGACAGTTGACCAGTTTGAGCAACTCAACAACCCTGAGAACTGTGAGTGCCGTGTTCTGCAACTTGGCTCTGGTGGGGAGTACAGCCTTGCTTTGCATCACTCGAGGGAAGAACTTGAGCAGTGGGGGCTGTCTGATGAGATGATTGCTGATCAGGAATGGCGTGCTACTGCCCGCCGAGGGAGCTGGAATGAGGATTGTTCTTGGTACCTTAGGGGATTCTTCGATGGGCTCCAGGAAGCGGAACCTGAAAATTCTAAAACTGATTCCGACAATGATGACAAGGACCTTCAGGAAGTAAAACCTGAGACCTGATTCATTTAAATGATTTATGGTTGTTCATTAATTGATTGGTTAGTGTCTGGTGAAGTGATGTTATGCAGCAGGGTACTAAAATTCAGGAAAACATGTGTATATCCAATTAGTAAATTTGAATTTTATATTAGATTTATATTTGCCATATACTCCTGTTATTTTTATCAGTGATAATGAAAGAGATCATTTAACACAACGAGGAATTTTGCGAAGATTGAAGATGCATTGGAAGTTGATATAGTGTCAAAGAGCACTGCGAGCTTTTTTCCGAAGGAATTATAATGGTGAAAGAAAAATGTTTGAAACTTAAAAATATAAACCTAATTTTTTTTATCAAAAAAATGGTTGCCTTGGAATTTTTGATGGTAAGGTTCAGAAGAAAAATACAGGTGGCCTCTAAGTTTAAGTAGTGGAGGTTGCCTTGGATTCTTTGTCAATCCTCTCAAATGATTAAATAAGAAAGGACTTTCCTGGTTGTTATTTTCCAGGTTGTCTTCTACTCTGCTATTGTAGCTCTGCAGTTTCCTTCTCAACACCAGTGTTGTAAAAGTCGCTCGACTGATTCATTAGTAGGTCCAACGAGTCTAGTCAGTGGGATGGTCGATCGTACCGACTATCTATTATAATATCATTAATATTTTATTTAAATCTATTACTTTTTTATTTTGTTATAAGAGTATAAAAATGTATAGAATCTATGTAAAAATATGTATGAAGATGAGTTATATATTTAAAATAATCATAAAATTCAAAGTTGATTAAAGTCCGATTAAATCCAATTAGTCGTTCGATTGCTGATTAATCCTTAATTAGTGACCCCGTCGATCGAGTATAGACTATCGACTTTTGAAACCTTGATGAACGCTCTATTTGGATATTTCAAAATCGGTTTTTTTAAAGGATCGGCTTATATCATTGTTGTTGCGGCTCTACTATTGACTTCACTAATCGATTTTGAGAAAATAAGGGACATCCACAAGCAAGTCGGCTTATGGCCCTTCTTAAGCGTGGTCTATGGTGAAACTTATTTGGTCATCTCAAGAACAATAGTTCATGGTCATTACGGAGAAATCCTTTACTAAGGAGATACATTAGCTACATTTATATATGAAAAATTGATATCGGATAATATAACGCAAGATCTCCCAAAAGTGGAAACTCGCAATGTTAATTACTGAATTCCAGTTAAAAAAGTTAATAGTTGGCTTCATGCCAACCAAAGAATTCAAATTAAAATTTTGGTTTGCTGGTAAAATGATGTTCTATCTCTCATAATTAATTGGTTAGGGCCATCGAGAAGTAACTGCATGGAATTTGGACTCCTTAAATATTTGTCATGTCATCTTCTGACAAAAATATTGTGTATCTTACTTTTATGGAAATTCTCAATTTTGATATTGGCTCGTGTTCAGCTTGCTAAAAGTCTGATTCAGATTCAGTTCGGAAATAAACAAACTGAATCTGAAAACAAGTTTAGACTCGATTAAATAAACGACCCGAACTTCAAAATCATAGGTACGTCAAGTTCGATTCGTTAAAAGCTCGATAAACGCATACACATGCGTATATACATATTTACAAATCCTTATCGCATAAGTGAATCTTATTTTGACATAAGTGGATTTTGTCCCATGATAATTGAACTTTGTCTGAAGGTAAGTGAATATTTATGAGATAAGTAGATTTTATCTCGATATAAACTATCCCAAAATAGACAGTCACATCATGGTTACAACATCCATCATCTATGTGTCTAGTACTTTTCCCATCTCTATCCTCAAATAGGGGTGGGCACTATATGGGTCCACCCATATAACCCAACCAAATCATTGAAAATGGGTCAGAATGATTTAGGACATTTGAGTTTTGGGTCGGGTTGGACCCAAACCATATTCCTTCAATGGGTATTGGGTCGATTGGTGGGTCTAATGTCTTCCACCCAACCCACCCAAATAACCCAAACTATTTCTTTGGATGACAATATGTTTAATCTTACCCAATCCAACTGATATGTAATTAATATATAATATCAATAATTCTAAACTCATATCTATTTTTAATGTGCAACTCGGATTCTCCAATCCACGTTCTCAACTTGTTAACAACCTTGTTTCACTAAACATTATTTCAATCGTTATTATGTGTTGTACTTAATATATTTTTTCTCCACGATCCTTAATATAATAATTACATACTATAAAACACTTGACAATCTGTCTTATTATCATACAACTACGCTCCAATCCTTATCCACTTCAAGTGACATAAATTAGTCTTGAAAATCCCATAATCTTAACTAAACACCTCCATATCAACTTGAATATATCACAATATTCTTCATCCATGTTGAACATATTCCTCCAACCTTCTTATTCTCTATTGAGCTTAATACATGCTTACTTTGACATCTTTTTCATACATCAATTGCCCCATCATTACTTGATCTTCAATTAACAAGATTTTCCATATGGGTAATTTGGTTTCCACTCAACCCAATCAACCCAAACCGGTTACCCAAACATCTCAACCCAATCTAATTTGGTTGGATGATGGGTGTCATTTTTGCAACCCAAATCGAAGTCAACCCAAACTGAATAACCTAGACCCACCCAAACCAGTCAAATACCCACCCCTACCCTCAAATAAAAAAAAATATAAACCTTACTTATCTCATATCCCCGCATTATTCCTTATCCTCATCTGAACATATAAAAATATGTTATAAATGTACTTTTTTTTCAAAGAGACGAATCCTTATTAATCTATTTTTTTCAAAAGATAAAGAAGAGTTAGGTGAAGACAACAAATTCATTAAATGAATGTTTGTTCTAATTACAAACATATTTATATATTTCCATTTCTTTTTTTTTCATTCCCTCTTATTAAAGAATTCTCAAGTTCAATATTTGCTTAAGGTCGATTCGATAAAAAAAGGTTCGATTCAGATTCGATTCGAAAATAAACAAACTGAATATGAACACAAGTTTAGACTCGATTAAATAAACGAACACAGGTTCGCTCAGGTTCGATCCGTTTGCACCCATAACTATGCCTATAAATGATTTTGTGCCTAAGTAAATATGAGCATTATGCTCAAAATAAAAAATGCGCAATCTCACAAATGCAAAACAGAAATGTCATAAAAAGTACTTAGGTAGGTTTTTTCTTTTTATAAAGATGAGAAAGTAAAATGCCAGTTTTAAATTTTGGGTTATGTTTCTGATTAAGCATTTTTTATACTACTAAAAAATCAATGGTAGAAAAGTAATAGTAGACATCAAATTTTAAGTTATTAAACCTTCAATTCTTCTCCTTTCTCTTGTGGCGCCACTCCATGATTACTAACTCCGCAAGCGTGAAGACTGACTAGTCTTTCGTGCTATGAACCACAACCTAAGTAGTAGTCCACAAAATAAAATGACTATATGATAGTATGGCATCCTAACAAAGAAAAGAAACAATTAAATGAAAAAAAGATGCAAAGTAAATGGAATAAAACGAAAGCAACCTAGGGCACTCTAATCTAGGGTTCTCTACTATAAACTTAAGTCGCGCCTACCCATCAAAGGCACCAAATTTTTTGTTGAAGTTTTAGATGTTTTATATATTTTTAGATTTTTATCACTGTAACTCCTTAAAACATCAAATATTTATTTTTTTAAGTATTTGAATAGTAGAACTTAGGGAGGTTTAATGTTAGCTATATAAAAGTGACGTTAGTTCTTTTGTGTTTGTTTTGAAGTTTCTTTTTGTATCATTTCTTTTAATAAATTCTTCTAGTGTTATGTTTAGTGAGCCTATTTTTATGTATTTTTATATTTTTGTGTTTTATATATGAAATCATTTTTAATTTCTATTTAATTTTATCTTTGTAAATTAATTTGGTTTTAATTTGGTTTTATAATTCCTTTTAAATATATTCGTCTTTTTATCTTTTTAGAATGTATTCGATTTTTAAGTTGGTGTAATAATACCTAAGAGTAAGTAAAAATATATTTTACTATTTAATATTTTTCTATGTTTAGTGAATTTTTAAAGTTTTTGTATTTGTTTTTATATTTATTTTATAACTGATTTGTGAGTTTTTAAGTATGTATCTAAAGTAATGCGTAAACTACATCTACAAAGTATGGTTCTAGCCTGAGATGTCAGGTTTTCTCGAATTGCGAAGGAGATGATGGGATCGCACCTTCGACGAGGCCAGCCATACCAAGATAACTCACACAAGAAAATCAAATTTAATGAAATTTTAGTTCATTTTATTGAATTGTATATGATTGTTTGAAGTTTTTTTGTAGTTTATTTGCTTATCTAAATTAAATATTTTGGTTGGATTTTTTTCCTAGTATAATGTGTCATTGTATACTACATAACCTAAAATGTTGGTTTTTAGTTATTAGATATAATTACTAGAATTATCTAGTTGCATATAAATCTAATAATATGTTTTTTTAGAAAACATGAATATGTGATATAAAATTCTATTAAAAATATAAGTTGTAGTACAATTTGTAACTTTCTCAAGTTTCAAAGAATAAATCCCCTTTTTTGAAAATATTCTAAGATCTGATTCATTTCCATTTTTTAAATGATACATTCATATAATTTTGATTATTCCTCTTTGAAGGATTGATCTTCATTTAAACCTCTTCAACGTTATCTGATAAAACTTTCCACCTCTATTTCCTTCCATTATTTCTCATGCTGATCAGAGATCATCTTGAAAAAAAATACTAAAGTAGTGGATGAAATGTAACATCCATGTTAGATTAGAAGGAGTTTGCACTTAAATTACAATAATAATGTAATCATTTCCTTCCTCTTTTTTTAGGGGTTTGTATCTTTTTGGGCCCATGTCTGTTGGGCTAAGTGTCTAACCCCCTAGTTTGTTATCTTGGTTGAACATTCTGTTGGTTCTAGTGACGCTCCCGACATCCGGATACTCTCCAATCCAACCACGCATACAATTCCACATCGGAAGACCAAATGAAAGAGAAAGGATAGCATAAAAGACAGTATAAAATGCGAAAACTAATTGTTCCATTAACATTCATATCCTAGTCCATGTCCACAATATATCGTACATGTAGCACAAAAGTGTTCGTCTGTCCACATACACATACACACACATATACATACATAGATGTATCTCTCAAAAGAGCAAGTAGCAGCAGAAAAAGACCACAAAAAATACGTATACTCAAAATATAATTGTAACAATAGAGGAACTAAACCAACTGCATATTGATACATCTGCTTTTGAGAATCAATCAGATTCACGAAATAGGTGTGCCATGAGCAAAGTTACTCAGTACGGTGCTAAAACAACTAACCAAAAAAATGGTGGCTAGAAAGTGTACAAAAGAAAGGTAATTGTGTAAACCCACCCACATTGTTACCTAATCAGAAAACGTAGATCCTTCGTCCTTATCCTTGATTCAACCCAGTAGTTCCACATTTTACCGTGTAACAATTCAATCCCACACTTAACCGTGTGGCAACCCCGCTAGTTTGTAACCAACCTGGGAACAACTATGTTAACCGTGTGGCAACCCGCTAGTTTGTAACCGACCTGGGAACAACTATATTCTTGAAATCGTCTAGAACCTTCTTTTTAAAACCCACAACTACCGAGACTTCTCGCTTCCAAAACTCCGAATATCAATCATTGTCTACACCAACCAGTATCTAAGTGCCAACCTTCAGTAAAGAAGCGAAACATAGATAAGCAATCATAACTACTTGACATTGCACATCTGAGACAAAGGCTACACACCGTGCAAAAGGCACCTTAGTGCATCAAACGACATGTCCCCTGACCGATGACCTATTGGGATCATAATCATCTAGGTTTCTACCTAGGGCACCAAAGGTACAAGCCCTTCCTTGACAACGCTACTCTAATTAACCTCCACGCCAATGAAAGTAGGACACCGTGGCATGAAGCTGGAACTACAATGAGAAACTCCAGCACTGGTTATATGAGCCAAAACTTAGATCTAAAACCTGAAGTGTACACATGATGTTCCTCCTCACCAAACCTCTCACCGTATCCATGACTCATTTAATCCCATGAGTAGACCAATTACGCTCCATTAGCATGTTTAATTATTTATTCAAGGCATTTGGCCATGATCTATAAACCTTAAAGTAATCCTACTCTTTCTATAATTCAATTGGGCATATAGACCCAGAATGATTGATTATATATTTTGTAGGTCGATTAATACTTGTCTATCGATAAAAATATCATGATTGGTATTAGGGAGTTGCACTCATCGATCATTGCAACATAATGCATGATCGATCATCACTAACTGATTAGAGCAGCATGCATGCTCGATAAACATAACTTGCATGATTAATCAACAAAAAATAGACAAATGATAAGTCTTGAGACAATAACCAGAATTGCTCTGGTGATGTTCCGTGAACTTGCTCTGATTGACGATCCGACTACATCATTGTGTTCCTATTAATACCCACATCATGAAGATATATATATAGAATCCACATGCAAGCCACAGATCAATGGGAAAACCTGAAAACTTGATGCCATAAGTTTCTCATTTTGCTGGAAACTATGTCGCATCTCGATAAAAAACGAGCATATGTTAGTAAACACCCTTGGTAACTCAAAGGTACAAAAACATCACGAATCTGATAACAAAAAGGGTAAAAATCGTACCTCGAGATTGTTACATCGTGATCTCCAAGTAAAAGAGCGGTAAAAACCATACTTCGAGGTCGTTCCTCCTATGACACTCCTTCACCTGGAATGGATGTTCCATGACGTTTAGTGTTATTTCATGCCCACCATGTGACTCACCCACGTCGAGGCCTTCGAGACGGTATCCTTCAATCTCCAATCGATCATCGAAATTATCTCCAGTGGTGGAGCTTCGATGAGGCAAGTGGTCTGGTTAGTCAAACCACTTGGACACACCCTGACCCTAATCGTATGCGGGTCCAAAAGACAAAACCCAATCGTATTTTGCCCATAAATTCCTCGTATGATTCTGATTTGAAAGTTCTTGTACAACATAATGCATTGTTTCTCTCAGTTGAACACTTGATCAAGTAGAAAACTGAAAATAAGTGAAATCACGTACTTAGAGGTCTTACAGTTTTGCCAACGAATATTTTTTAGATGAACGTTAACTTCAAGTGGCTTGTTAAAAATAATAATAACGCAATACTCTACTTCTTCAAAGGATAAGTAAAAAATAATAAAAATAGTATGCTAATTTTTGTGCCAAATGTTGACTATAACAATCTTGTATAACATCCCGAGTTTAGCTCTCGATCCATTAACAAAAAGAACCGACCTTGATAATTTATTGGGTTCGAATCCGATTGGACCATTGACAACCACCCGAAATGCTTAAGTTCAAGTTGTCAATTAGTAGTCTCCACTACTTATAATCCACACTCACACTTCATGAGTTTTAGATGTGGAGCTATATACGGAGGTTGGGGTGTTATGTTCCTTCATTTATATTCGCAACGTCCTCGTTGTGACATAGCCCATCACTTACTTCCAGTGATAGTGGCAGTTGCACACTCTCGATTTTGATCCCTTCAGGTAGTTTTTTCTACTATCAAAGGGAATCTGCTATGATATCATTTGTAACATCCTAATCTTAAGTCCCCCGGTCCGTTAGAAAACTGACCCTAATAACTTGTTGGGTTTGAGTCCGAACGGATCAATGGACAACCGTCCAAAATGCTTAAGCCCCAGTTATCAAGTACTAATTCCCACCACTTATAACCCACATCCACATTTCATGAATTTTGAATGTGGGACTATGTTTGATGGTTGGGGTGTTACAACATCCCCAACTTATATTTGCAACGTCCTCGTTACGATACGATTCATCACTTATTCTCAGTAATAGTGGTAGCTACACACTCTCATCTTAAGGCCCTTCGAGTAACCCTTATCCCGGACTTATCTCCTTGATCCATCAATGGAGGGAACTGAACTTGACAACTTAATGGGTTCATACTCGAATGGACCCGTTTACAACCACACAAAATGCTTAAATCCAAGTTGTCAAGTAATAATCCCCGCATCCACACTTCGTGAGTTTTATATGTGGGACTAAGTTTGGATGTTACAACCTATCCTACTTATATTTTCAACATCCTCGTTGCGACATTGCTTATCACTACTCTCAGTGATAGTGGCAGTTGCACACTCCCAGCTTAGGTCCCTTGGCTCAGGTTTCTGATCCGTTAACGAAGAGAACTAACCTTGACAACTCATTGGGTTCGAATCCGAATGGACACGTTGACAACCACATAAAATGCTCAAGTCCAAGTTGTCAAGTAATAATCTCCATTGCTGATAGCCCACACCCATACTTTGTGTTTTTACATGTGGGATTATATTTAGGGGTTGGAGTATTGCAACCTCCCCACTTATATTCCCGACGTCCTTGTTGTGACATACTTATCATTAATTCCTAATGATAGTGGAGAATGCACACTCCAGCTTAGGTCCCTTCATGTAGTCCTTTTCACTATTAGAGGGAACGTGCTCTGATAGTCGAAAGGGTTACGCGAAGGTACCTAAGCTGAGAGTGTGCAACCGTTATTGTCACTAAGAATAAGAGATGGGCTATGTCGCAACAAGAATGTTGTGACTATAAGTGGGGGATGTTGCAACACCTAAACACCCAAAGTTCCACATCTAAAATTCATGAAGTGTGGGTGTGAGTTATAAGTGGTAGGGATTACTACTTGACAACTTGATCTTAAGCATTTTGACTGATTGCCAACGGATCCATTTGAACTCAAACCCAACTAGTCGTGAGGGTTAGTTTCCTCAATAACGTATCAGAGACCTAAACATGGGACATTACAAACAATATCAGATTGAATTCTCTCTGACAATGGAAAGGTCTAGCCGACCGGACCTAAGTCGGGAATGTGCAACCGCCACTATCACTTGGAATAGGTGATGTACCATGTCACAACGAGAACATTACAAATATAAGTGAGGAAGATCGTAATATCCCAACCCCCAAACATAGTCCCACATCTAAAACTCACGAAGTTTGGGTATGTGTTATAAGTACTGGAGATTACTACTTGACAACTTGGGCTCAAGGATTTTGGGTAATTGTCAATGGATCCAACAAGTTCGAACCCAACAAGTTATCAAGGTCAGTTCTGTCCATTAATGAATCGAGGACCTAAGTTCGGGACATTACAAATGGTGTCAGAGCAAATCCCCTCTAATAGTGGAAATAACTACCATAAGGGACCTAAGCCATGACTATACAACCACTACTATCATTGGAAATGAGTGATGGACCATGTAGCAACAAGGATGTTGTGAATATAAGTGGGGGAAGTTGTAACATTGATACCCCCAAGTATCTTAAACTTATGAAGTATGGGTGTGAGTTATAAATGTTGGAGATTACTACTAAACAACTTGGACTTAAGTATTTTGGGTGGTTGTCAACAAGTCTAGTCGGGTTTGAGCTCAATCGATTGTCAATGTTAGTTCTCTCCGTTATTAGATCGAGAACCAAAACTTAGGAAGTTTGACCTATGCTCAGGACATTACAAATCATATCAGAGTGGGTTACCTCTGATGGTAGAAAGGGATATCCGAAGGGATTTAAGACGGAGTGTGCAGTTGTCACTATCAGTGGGAATAAGTGATGCTCCATGTCGCAACGAGAACGTTGCTAATATAAATGAGGGAGGTTGTAACACCCCAACCCCCAAACATAGTCCTACATCTAAAACTCATAAAGTGTGTGTGTGTGTGTGTGTGTGTGTGTGTTTGTGTGTGTGAGAGAGAGAGAGAGCTATAAGGGAGGGGGGATTACGGCTTGACAACTTGAGCTTTAGCATTTTGGGTGATTACCAGCATATTCGTTCAATCTTGATCCCAACAAGTTGTTAGGGCCACTTTTCCTCAACAACGGAGTAGGAGCCTAAGATTGAGACATCACAAATGGTATCATAGTAAATTTCGTCTGATAGTGGAAAGTGTTATCCGAAAGGACCTAAGCAGAGAGTGTGCAGCCGTCAATGTCACTGAGAATAAGTGATGAGTCATGTCACAACGAGGACATTGTAGATATAAGTGGTGGTGGTTGTAACACTACAACCCCAAACATAATCTCACATCTAAAACTCATAAAGTGTGGGTGTGGATCATAAATGTCGGAGATTACTACTTGATAACTTGAGCTGAAGCATTTTTTGTGGTTGTCAACGAGCCCATTCAGATCCGAATCCAATAAGCTGTCAAGGTCCGTTCTCTCTATTAACGTATCGGAGTCTTAGTTGGAGTTATTACAAATGGTATCAGAGAGGATTCCATCTGATAGTGAAAACGGCTACCAGAAGGGACCTAAACCGGGAGTGTACAACTGCCACTTTCCCTGGAAATAAGTAATGGACCATGTCGCAACGCTGACGTTGCGAATATATATGGAGGAGGTTGTAATATTCCAACTCCCAAATATAGTCTTACATCAAAAACCCACGAAGTGTAGGTGTTAATTATATGTAGTAGGAATTACTACTTGACAATTTGAGCTTAAGAATTTTGAATGGTTGTCAATAAGCCATTCGAGTTCGAACACAATAAATTGTCAAGTTCGTTAATGGATATGGGACCTAAATATGGAATGTTACATATTGATTTTATATTTATTACGTCGATGTAATCGATACTATATGTTTTCTGTATATAAGTGGATGTTATGCACTATTAGTAGTATTATTACAAGGTAATGGATTCTGTACGGAAGAAAGTAAAATTATAGTAATTCACCAAAGACTTCTCAGTATTGATATAATGTAGTGGATTCCATGCAGAGGTTAAGTAAAGTTAAAGTTATCTACCAAAGGACTATTAGTATTATTAAAAACTCTAGGGGATTTTGTGTAAAGTTTTAGTTATCCACCATGGGTTATGTGTAAGGATATGTAACGATATCTGCATGTGAATAGGATAGTTAAAACAACGCATTAGAATACAAACTGTATATGTATTATACTAAAGTCATCCTGTTTTATACGAAAAAGCGGCCGGCATTCCCGAACTTAGGAAGGACTGCATCCTATTTGAAAGAAATCATGTGTGTGTGTGTGTGTGTGTGTGTGTGTGTGTGTGTGTGTGTGTGTAGGAGAAACTTCAAATGAGGTGGGGACTCACCAATCCATTTCTAATTAATCGGATAGCTATGATTAAATACATATTAATGGTTAATATTTTATTGATTTCAAACCCATTTAGTCATTTTAACTTTTCTAATTATCGAATATAATCATAAATTCCTACGGCAAAATATCCCATTGTATTTTTATTAAAGATCAAAACCTCTCGTCCCATCCTAAAATGCATCTTATTGTCAACAACGACAACAGGGATGAATGACCTATCGTCGACAGGGATGTGTGACCCCAACGTCGAACACTCTTGTCAGATCTGCAGTAGATCGAAGAGGCAGAGGTGGGGAACTCAAGGAGGGAACGTTGCTCGATGGCTGAGGAGAGCATTCCACCATCAGCTTGCTGAGTTCCCCGATGGTGGTTGAGACGAGTGTTGCGACAACGTTCACGCTCGACGAGCCCTACAATTTTATGGAAAGTGATCAGGCCTGGATGTGGTCGACTAGGGGTGGCGCCCTCTCTCCCCTCATGCGATCGACTTGCAGCAGCGACGCCCTCCCCCCTCTCTCCTCATGATTCGTGACGGTGGCACACCTCCATGGCGTAGTGGTGGTGGTGCGTGCAAACAGATTGGGAGGGTGGGTGCATTTGTAGGTGAAGGTGAAGAGCAAATCGTGGTTGTTCAAGGCGTAGGACTGTGCATGGGAGGCGAGGCGTAGATTTACATTGTGGTATAGTTATTTTACATATATGACATTTATATTTACATGTTAATTCATCTTTTTACAAATCTTAATATTTGTTTTCTTATTTTGCAGAGCTCTATGTGAGTTTTACAAAGGAGTGAGATACAGTTACAAAAGGTTACACGAATTTTAGAAAATAAAAATACATATTTACAAAAGGCAGAAGATTATAAAGAGAAAAATTACTCTTACAAAAACTCGTTGGAGTTTACAAAATAAATAACTCAATTACAAAATGAAATGCACATTTACAAAATGAATGGACCCATTTAAAAAGGGAACTACACATATATAATACGAGAATACGATAAAAAAAATAAAATTATTAATGCAATTACAAAGCGGAAAATATATTTTATAAAAACTCATTAAAACTTTACAAAGCTACTGTTGAAACTAGATGATTTGGAGCAAAAGTGAAAAGTAATCAATAAAGGCATTATTGAAAATACCAAATACAGAAAAGCTTAGAATGGTAATTTGAATCTAATAAATGAAACTCGAATTTAATGAAATTGGGATGATGAAAATGCCCTTTTGGATGAGCTTTTTGATGCAACCCTTAGATCGAGATTAGACGAATCTAATCGATTGCTCATCACAATTTTGTTGAGACCCCACCTCATTTGAAAGGGTCCCTATAGAGAGAGAGAGAGAGAGAGAGAGAGAGAGGAAATGGAGCCTACTTTGTGAAACCTACTTCACATCCATTTTTAACTATTTTTATTTTTTTTTTGAAAAATACCACCGTGGATTTTCATAATTATATCCCTCTAATATGTCACTAAAATTTCATCAGAAACAGAGACTCTTATGTCATCCATCTAGAAAAGGTAAAATACAACAATGTAATTCTGGTATGTTCTATCAACCAAGTAATTCTGCCTGTCATCTATCTCAACAATGGCTTGCTCTTCGTATGGTTCATTGATTCCAGCAAGCTCTCGAGAATAAGGACAGTCAGCCCAAGATGGAAGTGGATCCGGAGTTTTAGAATATGGAATAGGAAGTTCTGACTTCATAATCGAGTCGAGGTGGAACCGACCACGTGTAAGGGTCTCTCGTGGATGACAGAGGATACATGGAAGAAGGAGAAGGTGAAGATGAACGGTATATGGTCGAGGAGAAATGAACAGAGGTCTCAGGGTATAGGGACTAATATCCCGACATCTTGAAGAGGAAAGGATGAATGTAAGCAGATCAAGATAAAAAATGGGCAATTACATAGGTTAACTCAGACTGACAGACACAAAGACAAATGCAAGAGCAAAACCTAAGTTCACACTCAACACGGTGAAGGACCCGAAGCTGGGTCCGATTAATTTGGTTGATTTTAAGTGTGATTTTTCAAGAAAATAGTAAGGATTACATGGCCTATAGGAAATTTAGCTCAAAACCGGATGCGTCTCCCCTGTTTAACATGTTGCCTAAGATACCAACGCCCTTCCTTCTGAGAAGTTCAAGGACCTGCCTCTATCTACCTACCGAAGTAGGCAAGGGCTGATAAATCTTTTAACTTCACCCTGAAGGGTTACTAGCAACTTGTCAGGGTGCACCGCTGCTTCGCCCTTATCTACCTGTCAAAAGAGGCGGACTCTGCTTGGCGTTGGTTAGTTGAACCTCTAAGAATTCAGCATGCGATATTTGCTAGGATCAGAGTACGCGATATGGAAGGCAAGAATTTTATCTCTACCTTAGGTTGTGCACACACACTCTGTACCCTCACTAAGCCTGAAATCAATGTCGGGGTTACTCTCTCGCAAATAAGGATTAATTTAGTCAATTTTTTGGTCCAACTCAATTAGCAATCCTGATTTTAGAGATTAGTTGTCATTGTAATTAATCCACACAAGCATTCACGTCGATCGTCCAGTCCCAATTCCTTTATCCTAGGTTATAAAAATCGAGAGAGAGAATCGGAAAAAGCTGATGCAATCGAGAAAACGATAATGAATGCTTGAATAAGAAGACTTACAGTGCCACCAGTTCTCTGCAATGCAGTATGCAATACCAAATTGAAATTTTACACTATATGAATGCAATCAATGGAAAATCCACTCCTACACAAGCAGTCTATTAGCGAGTGAAGAACCAATTTAAATTTGGTTAAGTTTTGCGGCCTAAGTGCATCTTTTAATGGTGAAGTGTGGTCCTAAATATTACGAGCACAAACGGTCCTAGGAAGCTATAAGAGCCGCAAGTACGGGTTTTATCCTACATCAAGCAACCACACAACACAGAGAGTCTCCTTTTATTATTCAATTACACGTGCAAGAACCCAAACAGGAACCGCTTTAAATATGCAATTATTGCAAGTTAAAATTTCTTTTCAAAGATCTCTTTGGCGTCTCAACAACCGACTCGATCCACGAATCGTCGACCTCCGATGCTCTTCAAGATGCGTCGACTTCATGAAATTCGCTTCAAGTCCACCGGGCCCTCGCACAAAAAGATAGAATTTTATATTAGAGAGAGATATAAAAAGATATACATAAATGATCAGAAAAATAATTAAGAGAGAAAAATGGATAATTACAAGGTGGTTCGGAGGCCAGACTACCCGAGTGAATGGAAAACGCAAATCTAATTTTCTAAAGTGATCTTAAGTTGTTTTCCTCCTCGGGCAACGGTGCCATTTGATTGACACGAATTTTATCCTATTAATAGTATCGAATTAACGATTTCGTTGCAGTCAGATAAATTCGAATTGATCAAAAAAATTAACCACACGAATCGAATAATCGATGAATTAAGTAATGTGCACATTGATGTTTTTTAACCTGAGCAAGCCCTAGGATCAACTCAAGGAGGCAAAGGAACAACTTCGGATCAAATTAGATGAATTAGCTCACAGTTTTTTAAGTGGAATTTTTAATATTTTTTATATAATAAAAATACCAATGCACAAATACGGATGAATTAGGTTATTAAGAAAATAAGCAATTTAGCCAAAATGAATTTTAATGTGAAATTAATACAATTCAGCCAAGTTTTATTTTTCCTAAGATTCTAATCCAACGATGAATGCAAAATGCATTTTTTAGAATGTTTGGATTTAAGATGCACAAATGAAAAATGCAATTTTTTTGAGATTTTTATGCAATTTTTTGCATGATATGCAATAATTATAAAAAAATTACCGGAAGTGAAATATGGTGAAAGGAAGCTACACTAATTTTTTTGGAATTATCTCATAATATATAATTTTTATGATTTTTTTACTGAAAACAGAGTGATTGCGAGTATTTAATTCTTATTTAATCTACGAAATTAAATTTTCTAAAGATCTATTTAGATAAAAAAATATTTTAATTAGAAATCCAGAATAGTTGAAATTTCGTAAAAATACTGTTCGTGGATTTAATTAAAAATAATTTTAAAAATCACTAAACAATTTATTTTATGCAAGACATCTCCAGTTCAGATGAAATTTGAACATTAATTAAAAAGCATTTAGTAGCATCATCTACAATTTTTCTACATTTTTTAGAGTAATATTTAAGTATATGCAAATTTCAGAGCACAAATGGGTAAAATATCATTGAATTTCAAGCTCTTATTTTTATTAAATTAGCAATTGCCCACAAAAATGCAAATAAATATTCAAATGGTAAATAATTAGTTTCTCAACTATGATACTTTTCATTAAAATAAATGATGCAAGAAAGATGTCCAAATTATCATGAAAATTCAAGGGTGGCTTTGCAATATAGGAAGTGAAATAAATGAACTGAAATGTGCTCAAAGATGATTTTGCAAATAAACAAACTTAACAGACTGATTATGCAATTTTTCCAAAATAATAATAAAAAAAACCTTTGTAGATGTGTGTTCCAACCCCACGTCCAGGGTTAGCACGATCTTGAGGGTGGCGTGGGGGGCGGCGCACGAAGGAGGCTTCCGCGGTGTGACTGGCGACTGATGGTGAGCGGCAGCGCGGCGGCAGGTGGAGGCAGCGCTGCGTGCAGCGGACGGCTGGACGGCGAAGGGACGCGGATCCATCTTCAAGCGGCGCGCGGCTGGGACGTGCGGGTACGGTGGTCCGCGCGCTGGAGGGGCGCAACCTTGGGGCTGGTGCCGCACGGTGGCAGGGCGGCTGGCGGAGGCATCGCGAGAGATGCGTTGCGGGGGTGCGGGCAGGTCGAGGATGAAGCACGTCGGGCGGGGAGGCGCTGGCCAGAGCCGCGTGGCTTGGAGGGCTGTTGGTCGGTTGCACGGTTGCAGAGCCTAGGCACGCGGGTGGCGCTAGTAGGGCGGCCTCGCGCGCGAAGAGGCGACCTGGGAGGCGGCGTATGGGGACTGCTGGAGGGAACCGACCGTGAGGTGCGAGGAGAGGGGCGCGGGGCCGTGCGAAACACCGCGGTGGAAGTGATGGAGCAAGATCGCGGTTGGGAAACGGGCTGACGGCGCTGGCGGCTGGGCGGACTGCTGGAGACGGTGCAGGGGGGCGACGTGGCCGCTGGTTGAGCAACCAGGGAGGGGGCGGTTAGGACTGCTTCTTCCCTCTTTTTTTCCTTTTTGTAATTGTTTATATTTTTTTAACAGCAAAATAAAAGTGTAATGAAAAGTGTGATGATGATATGATTTGTGTGATGATGATAGTGGTGGTGTTTTTTATGTAGTGATGGTGATGGTTATTATGGATATGAGACAACAAGGGAAAAATTTTGTTAGATAAATAAATTATCAAGGAGAAGGAAAGGGATTAATTACCTGTGATGTCATCGAAGGATGGGGCTGCGGTGAGCAGCTTCCGTCGTAGTCTCAAGAAGGATGGCAGAGTCCTTTGAAGCTGAAGCAGCTTCCTGCGAGGGACGGCTGCGACGTGGGTGAAGACTCACGGATCTCGCTAGCAGGTCGTCATCGCTCGACGTCTAAGGAGGAGTTGTCACCTTACGGCTTAAACGGGGCTCGAACCTCTCTCACTCTCTCGAAGAATGGCGGATGAAGATGAATGGAGGAGGAGATGGGAATAAAAAGGAGGAGAGGGAAGTTAGAAAAGATGTGGAGATAGTGGGGAGAATGGGGAGTTGGTGACTTGAAGTGGAGGACAAGTAAAGGGAGAAGAATTAAAAGAGAAAAATAAATAAATAAAATAAAATAATATAAGTAGGCTACTAAAAATAATAATATAATATAAATAATTAAAATAATAATGATAAAATAATAAAAAAAATTGAAAATAATAAAAAATGAGGTGATACGTGGCTGCTTCAGTAGCTGTCACGTGTTGCTCCTAGAAAATTCAAAAATTAAATGTAAAGAAAATAAAAAGAAATAATAAAAGTGTTTAAATAAAAAGTGGTCAACACGAAAGTTTCTCGTCTCGACGAGATCTACAACTTTTGTGAAGGGTTGAAAATCAAATGAAATAATATATACAAAGTGTATTTTTAGATGTTACCTTATAGGTATAAAATACCACATTTTTTTGTCTTTTGTCATTCTTTAAATAAGATAAAAAATCGAAATAAAAATAGATAAAATATGAAAGTAGTATTTACAATTTAATATATTTTTTTGGATTTTTAATAATTAAGAAAATCAAAGGATAAAATACAAGGGCAAAACGACCAATATGTACAATATACAATAGGGGCCCAAAACTCAAGTTTCACATACGACCTCCTATTTTAATGAAATCGATCTTGTTTTGAAGCTCTTTGAATGTAGATTACTTTAAAAGTGAGTAAATCTAAATCGGGCATTGTATGATAGAGATATGCACATTTTAAGTTTCATAGTTTCAAACTTGGATTTGGGTTTATTGGCAATTTTACAAGTTCGTATTTTTCTGATATTTTTCTTTATTAGTGTTAGTAATATATACACTAGGGAGTTGGTTTTATTGGATTTGGAGTTAGTATAAAATATGTACAAATATGTGATTTTGGCTAATATAGATGTGAATATTTACAGGTAAATTTGGCTTTTTATTTAATGCAAATGTGAATGCTAAAATGCATATTTTATTTACACACATGCATGAACGGTAATTATACAATATAAGTGATGAAATGCAGCTAATTACTCGGGAACAAAGTTCTATTTTCAACTTTTAGAGTGATGAATCACAGATTCATCAACAGTGCGAGCACATCATACAGACACTTGAGGATTTGCGAAACACATGTATCCTAGAGTGGAAAGAGTTCTGGAAGGACCACCTCCCATTAGTAGAATTTGTGTACAACAACAACAACCATCATTCTAGTATCAACTTGGCATCATTCGAAGCCCTATACATATGGAGATGCCTCACACATCTTAGTTGTGTGAGGTAGGTAACCATGCTCTTTACTCCATATATCTCTTGGAGGAGACTGTGACGACTATTGATCTTGCGAGGCGGAAGCGTCTGACGGTACAAAGCCGCCAGAAGAGCTATGCAGACTCTCGGAGAAGAGAATTGGAGTTTCAGGTAATCCGAACATCTTCTCTTAATCCATTTCAAATATGACTTGTTGATATTCAACTTAATCTCGCATACTAATGAAATTCTTGTAAATACGTGTGGGAAATTGTGTGTTCCTATGAATATCTCCCATGAAGGGAGTACAAAGATTTAGTGTTTGTGGCAAGTTAGCACCACGTTATATTGGACCATTTGGGATCATTGCTCCTGTGGGGAAGGTAGCCTCCCGAGTAGCCCTTCCTCCACGCCTATCAACTATACACGATTTCTTACACATATCCAACCTGAAGAAGTACATGCAATACCCTCTATACGTCATCAGCTACTAGAATCTTAACATGGAGCCTGACTTGACATACGAGGAGAGGCTAATGCAGATACTTGACAGTGATGTGAAGAAGCTTCAAAACAAAGATATTCCTCTAGTCAAGGTTCTATGCAACCTGTATGGCATTGAAGAGGAGACATGGGAGACTGAAGCAGACACGTGGACACAATACCCGCAACTATTTCCGGGTGATTGTCAAAATAAGCCTGTTTAGTTATATATGGCTTGTTTTTCCTTTGAGATTTTTATGGGTGTTAAACCCTTTGAGGTTTTTATGGAAAGATGAAGTTTATATAATCACATAATGATTTTGACCTGAGTCTCGAGGACAAGACTCCCTTCGAGGTTCTCATATTTGTGACATCCAGATTTGAATAAACCGAACCCAACCCTATTAAGGTCCATTTAATCCGATAAAACTATCGATTGATATTAAATGATTCAAATCGTTCTAAATATCATAAAAACAAAATTTGTTTAGGATCAGTCGATCAAGAATTAATTGCATCGTAAAACCTACCACCAAAAAATCACGACGTAATTGGAAACTGTAAAAATAATATGAGACCATCATAAAATTCATCTCGATAAAGTAAGACAAAAAAAATTGATCGTCAGTGAATCATAGGTCGTTCGATCATTTAAATCACAAAAAATGATAAAAAGGTCAAGTTTGTATTTTGTCAATTTATGTATCCATCTTGGATCAGAAAAGTATGAAATTATGTCTTTTGATCATAAATCATAGACGATCGAGACGAGATATTGTACATCAAAATTAGATATTCGAGATACAAATATTGTTTGCCATGTGAGCCTGAGGCGAACCATTCCTACAATAAATGTTATTTTAATATATGATTTATCAATAAAAGTTATAGATTGTTTCACTCCCGTTCTGGGATTAAATAAATGAATGTACTATAAGGTCCCTCTATACAACTAGGGTCATGTACCATGGACATCTTAATGATCATATAGTTGTTGATTCAATAATTGAATCATAGAGGATGATACTTGGATGAATATATAAGGAGTTAGATCGAGAACTCATCAAGCATCATCAAATGATTATTAAGAGATGATCTCCAGCTTGAGTAGGAGAAGTCAATCCTTCTCATTAGGCTGATATCTAACTGACCTCTCGATGTAGGTCTTTTGCATGGGAATAGAAATTCAGAGTGTCAGATTAATTAGGTCAAATGGTTGACTTATCGAGATCGAGATAACCAAAGTCGTATGTCGTATGTTGTCACAACATAGGCTCGCATCCTCTGACCGGAGACAGATGTGTTTCTATATGTCTGAGTGTGTACATTTGGCATACCAACAGGTTGATGACCTAACCAAGGTCTATACACCAGCGAGCTGGTGTGCACATGAGGGCATATGAGTAATAGTATCTCTCAAAGGGATCATACATGTTCACTTGTGAACCTGAAGACATGAGCTCACTCATGAGGTATTGGGGCCGATCAAATTCCATGCATAGTCGTCGTGCTTTGGAAGCGTGGCAAGAATTTGTAGGTATGATATATGCTTTGGGAAAAGCATATGATTGATACTAACTCCCAGTGACCAAGATTGAGAAACTTGATGACGGAACCCTGAAGATGACCAAGTAAAATTGATATATATCTTTGGGTTTATCATAAGTCATCCAGTATGCAGTATGTATAGGTATTAGGAATACCTGGGGGCGATGTGATCATAAACGATTGTATAACCATGACGGTTCCATTCCGAGGGAATGATGAAACAAGTTTGGATTTTAATGACTCCTCTCAGTAGATAAGTAATATGATCTTGGTCCAAGTGTTGGATATTGATCTAAATGAGATTTTGATGGAATGAGAATATTAGATTTACGGTCTTGATTTAATCAAGCATCTATGGGAGGTCCATGAGATCTGGATTTGAGACGTGATCTCAATATCCAAGTCACTTACGTGGAACGTAGAATCGCGTTGTCTTTATCTCCAAGTATCTGCGGAGAAAGCACATTATTTTTGAAAGGGTTCAAGAATAATTCCATAATCGAATTATATTTAAGCATTCATAAATGGATAATTAAATGTGATCTAATTACCATGAATGATGTGAATTTGATTCACATGTTTTGGATGATGAGAGTGAAGATCCAATATAATTAAATATGATTTAATTATTATGGATAAGAATAATGTGGATAGCATTATCCAAATTATTCATAATATATTATAAATACGATTTATAGTGTATTAGAGAGAGCTTATTATGATTTATATTTGTTGATTTATTATCGATGTGAATTGGATTCACATTGGATAGTTAATTGAAAATGTAAATCATTTTTTATTTTGGATTGTCAATGTGATTCACAAATTTCCAATGTCAAGATTGCAATATTCATAAAATAATTATGAGTTATTTTTATAAAATAATTTACAAAAATTATTGTTGTAAATATTGGAGATACATGGAATAATGTAATCTGAGAGATTACATGGAGATTGTCCCCTTCCTAATTGGAGAGGGGGACGGCCACCAATTCCTATTAGGAAAAGGTGGACGTCCACTCTACCATTATGGAAGGAGGCAATCTCCTCTCCAAGATCTCCAAGTTTGATTGATTTAATTTTAAGATTAAATTATATTAATTTATAAATATATATTTAATCTAAATTAAATTAATTATTATTTTTTCCAATAAAATCTTGACCATTGAAAGAAGCACAAGTCAATTTCATCCATTGATTTTGCGTAGTCCATGGATTGCGATCCATGAGTCCCAAAACCCGATATAAGAAGAGGCACTCTATCTCTTCTAATTCACAACAACAACTCTTGAGATCATCAAGCTCTCTCTCTCTCTCTCATTCATTCTCATGCCCTCTCCCTCTCTCTCCTTGGGTGTCTGTCCACCTAAACCCTAGAGGGAAGAAGCCGCCATAGTCGCTTCGCCGTTGTGCCAATGCCACGACTGCCCTTGGTTCTCCATCTTCTTTGGTACGCTTCGCTCGCAAAGAAGATGTACAATCTCGTGCAATGAGATCAAGAGTTCTCTTGATTGGATCAACAACTTAGATTGTAAGAAGCATGCAACCCATCACTATGCTCGCAAGCATCTCCTCCGAAGATCAAACTTGAGATAGGAGGTCTCTTCTCTTAGAGGCTTGATCACAACCACACTATGAGAGGTAAACCATATCTATTATGTGGTTTACATGAAATGATCCGAGAAGCGTTCTTGGATCATGTGGTTTCATTGCATTGAAAAAAATAAATTCTGCGGCATCGAACAACTTGTGCGACTAGTCATTCTTGATCGTATATGATACGATCCTGACGCTTTCATGATGCGCCTAAAGACCATTCTATATCCTTCAAATACATATGACTTTGGTATTCCAGAAAAGAGAGAGAAAGGTAAAAAAATTAAAATTTAAATTTTCCAGCAACAACCAAGCCCCTTCTCCCTCCATTTGGCCCAAAATGTCCCAACACTTGGCCCTATTTTTTCCCTCCACGTGTCAACAACCAATACTCTTTCTCCTTATATACATCTCATGCTTTACTTTTATTTCCCAATTTTTTCCCTGATTTCCCAACTGAAGGAACCCCTTTTCTTCTCCAATTCTCGGCTGAGAGCTCCTGCAAGTGGGAGCTCTTGTCCTGTAGCTCTACAAACATATATTATTTGTTGCCAACTACCCAGCACCTGCTACCCCTGCCCTCGCAGCTGCTGGAGAAAGCTATAACCCCTTCCCTTGGGATGTTGCTGATGCTCATCCAATCCAACTGGAACTGCATGTAGCCACTACAAGCTGCTACCCGCAACAACAACAACAACAACAACAACTGATTGCTGTCGCATGCCCTGAAGGAGCTGTGCTCCTTGATACTTGGTGGAGCTCTAAATCCACATGAATTTGCTGATTGAAGCCATCAATTTAGCCATCTGCATGAATGATTTGTTCTCTGTGGAGGATCTAAAGGTACAATCATCCCTCCTCTTGCTACCTTTCATGCAAATCAAGACCTAAAATCAAACCCCTTATTCATGCAATGCCTTTATGTCAAAATTTCAAAGATTTGGTGGTGAACTGCATACCGATAGATCTAAAGATTACTATCTAACTACTAATTTCAAGATATAAAGTTTGGAAGATTTGGGGGGGGGGGGGATAATGACCTAATTATGATCAAATTTCAAACCAATGTATTACTGTTGTTCATCCTTCAAAATTTAAAGATTTGGGGGTATTTTTACATGGAATTGTGTCAAGCTTTAGACCACAATAACTGCAGTTTGTATGTTTAGTTTGTGAAAGACTAGGGATGGAAAATCCAGGCAACCGAGTCTAAAATTTAGGCATATATTGCTACAGTTTTCATGCTTATTTGGTATCATAAAAGATGAAAATTTGAGGGAGATTAACACACATATTAGACCCAAATTTAGATAATTAAATTGCTACTGTTTTTATTAATCATTTGTCTAAGATTTTGGAATTCATATTACATATGTCCTGCTCAATTTTTTAGTTTAAAAAATTGAAATTTTAGAAGCTGATATCTACCATTCAAAATTTTAGTTTAAAAATTTTAAATAAAGATTTTGAATTTAAAAGCTACTGTTATGCTCAAATTTTAGTTTTAAAAAAAATGAATTTTTAGAAGCTGCTGATATTTGCTATTGATATACAATGTTCAAAATTTTAGTTTAAGATTTTTATATAAATATTATGAATTATAAAGCTACCATCCTGCTCAAATTTTATTTTTATTTTTTTTGAAATTTCAGAAGCTGCTAATGATATTTGTTACTTATATATTGTTTAAAATTTCAGTTTGAAAATTTTGAATAGATATTTTGAAATTTAAAAGCTATTATTTTGCTCAAATTTTAGTTTAAAAAAATGAAAATTAAGAAGCTGCTACTGATATCTGCTACTAATATCTACTGTTCAAAATTTTAGTTTAAAAATTTTGAATAAAGACTTTGAAATTTAAAAGCTACTATCAAGAAGCCGCTATTGATATTTGCTTGAAAATTTTGAATAAAGATTTTTAAATTAAAAAGTTACTATAGCCAATAACATTGATTGGGAATATTAAAATTAATCTAAGATAAATTCTAAGCTCTTGATCTAGGAACAGAGTGTAGAGAGGGTTTAACACTCTTGCAATATTTTTCTCGATTTATTTATATGGATACAAAAAGACTTAATTTAATTTAGCCTGTATTTATTTTTTATTGACACATACATATGTATGAACTGGCTTTTGTATAACTTTGATTGTATTTTTTGTTTTAGTTTTCTCTATTTTTCATTTTATCAAATAAATGATTCGAACGTTTTTTTTAAAGTTAGGTTTATAAAATATAGGTATAAAATATATTCTCCATTTGGTTTATTTCATTATACATATGATAGAAAAAACACAGGTTGAGCTTAAGAATTTTGGGTAGTAGTCAACAAGTTCAGTTAGACATTACCAAACAAGTTGTCAAGGGTTTGTTCTTTAGTAAGGGTCCATCATCCTAAGCTCGGGATGTTACACTAATAGATCGAATCACTGAACTTATTCTATATACCTATATAATTTCATCTAAATATGATATTACTACCTATTTACCATAAAAATTTTAAAAAGCCAACACCAAGGGTACTTAAAAACATTCTAAAAAATGACTAGATCTTTGAATTTCATGATAAAACAGGTATAAAAATGGTAGTTAGATAAATTACACGTATATGAATAATATTCATAGATTCAATATACAAGGTTGGATTTTTATATGAACATTGCAAGAAAAAAAGTAAGAGGATAGCAACCCATAACATGATAATATGCTTGATGATGATATATAAGATCAATATGTTTTGCATCTTTTCCCCCTACTTTTATTCCTTTCTTCTTTTTTTAGTTTTTTATGTGTAAATATAACAATTTTATATTTTTAGTAGTAATATTAAATCAGTGTTGGTTGACATGTATTGATATGTCTTATAAATAAAATTAAGATGAATAATGTTGATTAATTTGCTACTTCTAAATCATATCTTCCATTATTTATTTTCTTGTTGATTTCATCTTTTAGGAGGTTAGATACAAACTGCAAGCTAGAGGCAACAAGGAACGGACAATAGCTTCCCGGCCTCATCCTTCCCCTTGGCCCCTACAAACTTCACTGTTGGACCAAACCGGCGGGCAGTGACTTCTCAGATAGCTGCAGTCGGCGGTAACAAAGAATACACCAATCCATTGGCCCACGTGTCCCCTGCACTCCATTCAAACCTCTCCATCCCCTCATGTTCTCACCCAGCCACAGACCTCTCCCCTCCCCTTATCCCATCCCCCGATCGCTGGGTGCAGGCCGATGGCGGCGGCCCCGCCGGGGATCGACCTTCCGGAGGAGCTCCTGGCGGTGCTCCCCGCCGACCCTTTCGAGCAGCTGGACGTCGCCAGGAAGATCACGTCCATCGCCCTCGCAACCCGTGTTTCCTACCTCGAGGACGAGGTGACCGAGCTCCGTGCCGGGCTTGCCGAGCGTGACGATCTCATTGACGAGCTCCGTGCGCAGGTCGACACGCTTAATACTGCGCTCTCCGACCTCTCCAACCGCCTCGCGCGCGCTGAAGAGGAGAAGGTCCCTCGTCTGTTTCTCATGTTGTTTTTCATTCTTATCCTTCTGATAATGATGATTATTATTGTGTGAATTAGGAGAGTTTGATTAATGAGAATGTGTCGCTGTCGAGCACCGTGAGGAAGCTCAACAAGGATGTATCCAAGGTATCTTATTCGATGGACATCTCTGATTGCTTAGTTGCACATTTGAATTTGTCCCTATTTGTTTTGTTTTTGGGAATGGATGAGGATGCAGGTACTCTAATTCCTCTCTCTCAACCCCCAACATATGAGGTTTGGAACAACACTTTTATGCCCACCTTTCATGTTGGGAGCTTCAATCCCATGCAACAACTACCATTCAGCTGCGAAAACTCAAAGGAGAGAAAGCAATAATAATTATATATATTAATAGTTAAGAAGCAAGAGTAATTTATCACTATATTTATGAAATCACAAGGAAGAGTATTGCTCTGCCCATTGACCACGATTACTTCTACCAAATGACCCGGTGCATTCCTAAGAACTTCACATACATGTATTAAGTGAAATTATGGTATGTCACATAAATCTCCCATTGAAAATTTTGTCAGACTATTTGCAAAAGTAAGTATATATCTACGTACCTTATTCATACACATTGTTTGTGTTTTCTCATCCCTCACGAGCTTCTCCAACACAATCTGTACAACTGCTACAAGGTTCACATTGGTACCAATACCGTGCTTGTATTGGTACCTAGGTTTGAAATAAAAAGCTAGACATAAGCATACATATTTTTCAGATTTTAATATAGTGAAGTTATACAATACCCTTCCTCCACTTTTATATCAAAAAATAAAGAACAGATTTACACACCAACCTTATGATGGACCGATAGCTCATAAATGATGTCCATCTATGCATTGCGTCCTTTCCCTACATTTTCCTTTGACCTTCTCTCTCATGCAACACATTGCTTTGTATATCATTCCCACGATCATATTCTTATTACCATCCATGATTTGCAATGCAGACACAACCTTTTTCATTATTTTCGTGGCTCATGTCACGTCGTCCTAGAAGTGGAGATTGTGGAAAGAGCTGAAATGAATAGTTGTATTCCTCGTAGACTTAGAGCTCTCTTATATAAGAGAAAAGCTCTAAGGGAAAATTACATAAAGTAGACTGGAGAAATATAGAGATATAAGTATGTCAACACTCCCTCTCAAGCTGGAACATATATGTCTATCAAGCTTAGCTTGGAACAACAACAGTGAAAAGGACCCCTCGTAAGAGCTTTGGCAAACATATCCGCAATCTGATTGCATGATGCAACATTTTTTTTTTGATGAAATGCATGATGCAACACGAGAAGTGGAAATAAGCCCCTTTCGAATCAAATCATGGGTGTAATGACAATCTACTTCAATGTGTTTCATTCTCTCATGGAAGGTTGGATTATTAGCTATGAATAGAGCTGCTTGATTATTACATTTGAGATGCGTAGGAAGAGACACCTCAATAGTTAGATCAGTCAGGACGGACTTGACCCACATCATTTCTGTGCTCCCTTAGGCCATGGCCCTATATTCTGATTCAGCGTTGGATCGAGCAAGAACTGTCTGTTTCTTACTCTTCCATGAAACCAACGAGCTACTAACAAACACAATGAAGCATGAAGTGGACTTCCTGTCCTTGGGACACCTAGCATAATCTGCATCTGCACATCTAGTAACTGTAAGAGACGCATATCTTTTGAAAAGAAGGCCTGCATTTGGAGAAGACTTTAGATATCTCAAGATCATGCAAACTGCATCCATATGGGCCTGTCTGGATTGCTCCATAAACTGTCTGACTCTGCTCACAACAAATGATATATCATGCCTGGTAGTAGTAACATATAACAACTTCCCTACTAGCTATCTGTACCGTCTCTTTTCCGCCTCCTCAGAGTCACTGTTGTAAAAGTCGGCCGACTAGGCCGACTAGTCGAGTCGGGGGGGGGGGGGTACCCGACTCGACTAGGCCGGCCAATAGTCGGTCAGACCCGATTAATCGCCCGATTAGTCGGCCGACTTTTGCACAGAGATTTCTCGGCTGACTTTTGCATAGGGATTTCGGATATATGTTTCGGCGCAAACCGTAAACTCGATTACTCGTTTAGAATTATACGAGATTTAAGGCTTGTTCTTAGACAATAAGATGAGATACTTAAGGTCACATGCTAATAAGTATAACTCACAAATAAATTAAAAATATAAAAACAAAAAACACTAAAAATGTTAAATAAAAATTATAAGAAAATCTGTATACTTCTGTACTTTAATTATAGTTTTTCATCTAGATATAAAATATCAACTAATTAATAAACATTTTGTTCTTAACTTGCTTCGTTTTTTCTTCTGTTGCTATAATTTTTAAGCTCTCAAAAATATTAAAACTGCTAAATATATGAATATAAATGAGAATATATGTTATAAAACTTGATTTATATATTTAAATAATTAAAAAATTCAAAATCGACTATGCCCGACTAAATCCGATTACTCTCCCGACTGTCGATTAATCCTTAGTCAGTGACCCTGCCAACCGAGTACCGACTATCGACTGCCGACTTCTGCAACCTTGCTCAGAGTTATCATCATAGAGCCTATCATTGGGATTCATTGGTGTAGTGGCAGGTCTACATCCTGTCGTGCCTGTCTCAGATAGAAGGTCGGTAACATACTTCCTTTGCGTCATAACCATACCTTGCTGATTTCGTGCAAACTCCAAGCCAAGGAAGTAACGTAGCTTGGTAAGGTCCTTGGTCACAAATTTTCGTCCAAGGAAATCCTTAGCTGAATGAATGCCTTGTTCATCGCTGCCAGTAACAATGATGTCATCAACATAAACCAGAACAACAACAGTACCTCGCTGAGTTCTCTTAACAAAGAGAGAATGATTTGCAGTAGATCTGACAAACCTTTCTGTTCAATCAACTCCGAGGGCTTCTGAAACCAAGCTCTCATACTCTGCTTAAGGCCATATAAGGTCTTGTAAAGACGATATACCATACTGGACTCCCCCTCAACAGCAAACCCTTGTGGCTGCGGCATGTAAACTTCCTTTTGCAGATCTCCATACAAGAAAGCATTCTTGACATCTAATTGGAAAAGTGGCCAGTCACATACCACAACAACAACAACAATAAGAACCTGCAGCGTAGAGTGATGCGCATCAAGAGAAAAAGTATCATGGTAATTTACCATAAGTTTGGGTGAATCCATGAGAAACCAATCTGGCTTTATATCTGTCCACAATACCATTAGCTCGGTGTTTCACAATAAACACCCACTTGCCGCCAACAACAAACGCATCTGGAGGAGCCTGTACAACACTCCACGTATCATGAAACTATAAAGATGCCATCTCCTCCATCGCCAGACACCACTAACAACTCTGCAACGCCTCCTGATAGGACCATGGTATCTCCACGGCTGACAGTCTCACAATAAACCTCTGAAAATCCTCGGAGAGACGTTCCAAGGAAACATGGGAAGCAAGAGGACGCATTCCTCTGCCTCTGTAGAGCAATAGGTACATCTAGGTCCTTAATACTCGTAGAAGATGTATTATTCGGGACATCCTGCACCTCAAGCTGCACACACAAATTACTAGTGCCATTAA